>JAJHUR010074715.1:0-26175 GCA_027495735.1 Lutjanus campechanus
CACACACGCACGCACACACACGAGACACCACATCGGGACCCTGAAGACTACATCTCAGGACCAAAGCGTTCTCCCAAGTCAATCCCGGTGTTGACGAAATCAGGCGAAAGGGGGTGATTGATGAGACGGATTGGATACAACGCTGCAGAGAGGGAGAAGTGAGACCGACGATCTCGCTACTCTCCCACGCCACCTCCACTACCCCGATGATGACATCACTGCGGCCAGAGACCTTCAAGCTGCGACTGTGATTAAGTGCGATTAGTTCTGTCTGGGGCTGACAGATCCCACAGGATTTTAAAACTACAAAAGAGTTTTTGTGGTGTTGAAAGTTTGAGAAAGAGAACAAGCATGGGAATGTTTCAGTGTGCAGCCATTTTTATTTAAAGACTGAACAACATGAACAGTTTGATTTTACAGCGGCCAAAGACAAAATGCGTCTGTAGTGAGCACTAGATCTGGCAACCTTCAGCCCTTTAGCAACTTTTTTTCAAAAAAGAGCCTTTGCTAACATATTTAGACGCTTTGCACAGACCTCATGGTGAACTGACCCTTCCCGAGTCCTGCCCTTTTGTTCTTTGTACTCTAATAACAGTTGAGCAAGCTTGGTACCCACCGGAACCTCAGTCAGTGTTCCTGCCTACTGTACATAAATGTGCTATGTGCTAGGCTTGCCTATGTTGAAAAGAAAAAAAAAAATGAAGATGGCTAAAAAAGATGTTGCTGGGGGACCTGTGAAACATTAAGTCACATCTTAATTGGCTAATATTAGCACAACACTGGCTAACTTGCTTGCTAAATATTGATGCAGATTATCTTGCAAGTTAGGTAGTGTTTTTAACATTAGCTAACTTAATAAGTGGGCCTTTTAGAGGCCCCAGCAACATCTTTTACCCATCTTCAAAATGTGATTTTCTTTTCAACACCTAGCACACACTACAGCACAGAAGACCATAACAAGTGCAGGAAAAAGGGAAGGAAAAAGATGACAAAGGTTCCACTGTGTACCAAGCATGCTTATTAGAGCACAGAGCAAAAGGGGGCCCACTGTCGCAAGGTTGCATTCTCTTGAATTGAACCTTTTCTTTACAAGAGAAATGAGGTTGAATCTTTTTGTTGAAAGTTCTATAATCTCACTTTAATGTGTTCGATACTTTGGTTTATAACAAATAGATACACAAAACTGACATACTTCTCATCCTCAGCCACAGCTGGTAAATATATCATATTAGCATTGCCATTGTGGACATTTGTGGACAGTCGCACTGTGACCTTTAGTCAAATGTGCCAACATACAGCCTCATATTTTGATGTATATCTGAGATGAATGCAGCTTGACTAATAATAACTGCTATTAATACAGCTAATTAGAGTCAGTACAGTTTAATTTGACTTCATTTCATTTTTTTATCTTCATATATGTGTATATCAGTGTGATTAAATCAAAAAGATGCAAATAAGGACTTGATACTATCTAAAAACAATTACCAGGTGTTTGGGCAGGTTTTAGCTGGACAGGGAGATGGAAGATGCATAACGTCAAATAAAGACTGCCTTTCCGCTCCAAGAACCTTTCCCAGGGACTTGGAACCTTTGGAGGAACTGCGTTTCCACCACAAGGACCAGAGTCATCATTTGATCCCCCCAAAAAAGTCCCTGCCCAAAAGTGCAGGAATTTTGTGGGTGGGACATTTTCATGATTGATGAAGTACTCGCAGCTGCAAACCAATTTGTTTTTTGTTCACTGTGCTCCAACACGACAGAATATTTACAGAAGAAAGCATACATTCTTTTTTTTAAAAGGCATCATCATTACTCATCATGTAGTCACCAGCGCATAAAAAAATCACAATCTCAATATATGCATCTATGCAATTTCATTTCTAAATTATGAGGTTTCACTGGCTCCTATTGCCCCATGCATTCACATCATGCTGCATTCACATGTTGCATGGCACAATTTACTCAACTTTCACTCATACAACTCATACAATGTTCTCACATTTCTTCTCCTCATTCACAGCACTCGAAGCGTGAAGCAGGAAGTAGGCAGCCAGAAACAGCTTGGCCACAAAGATTTCAAGCCAAGGGACTTTGAATTTATACATGCTATGTCATCTGTTATCTGTTATCTATGTGTCTAAGAATGCAATAAATGTTTTTGTAAACTGCCATCAGTGTGGAAACGCAGACAAAAACAGGCTGACGGAACCTTTTAGTTCCTTGAAAAGTAGCTTCTAGGACTAAAAGTTCTGGGTACTTTAGGTGGAAATGCAGCTTAAGAAACTGCTCAGTTCCTCTCGTCGGATATTGTGGTTGTTTATTCCAGTTCTGAAATCTCCAAATAGAGGATCCTACTATCAGTAGACCTGGTTTGATAGCGATTGTGTAGGTTTTGCATCCTACCTCAACATGACAACAATATGGGATGAAAAATAAAGAGAACCAAAATTTGTAGTCTGCAGTAGCTGTAACAGGACACGCACACATGTCTTTGTACTGTGAGGAAAAGCAAACCACAAACTCCTACTTCCATTTCTGACATAAAATGGTGCTCAGAGACTTTCTGTCTGTACATGCAATCTTCTTCTACCTCCGCGCTCACCCTGTGGAGGTGGCACTGGGTGGCACACGGGGTGGTACGAGGGCTCAGCTGGCCACACAAAGCAGGGATGACAGAGAGATTGTACTCGACCTCTCCGCTCACCCGAAACATGATGAAGCCCTCTGCTTTCTCAGAGGGGAGAGTCACATTGGCAGGATGACTTTAGAAAGTCTAAACAACAATCCCTGCTCCCTCACACACACACACACTCGTACAAAGGCAAACTTTCATCTTTCCAAAAACTGTCGTGCCTACGCCGACGGTGACACGGGAGTATAAAGTGCTGACTTGCTGGCCTCCCTGCCGATTCCCACTCTGCCAGCGACGGAGCGTGTCCTGATAAATAAAGCAACAAATGCAACAGAAAGAGAAAACGAGGGGAAAGAGAGCGAGGCAGAGGGAGCGGGAGAGCACGGAGGGCTATAATTAGTAAGTGATTAACGAGCCGGCATCAGACAGGTCCCACATCATTGATTGTGATGTTGTGCAATGCTGCTGCAGCGAAAACGAGCTGGCCCTGGGAAGGGGGCGCTGAGGTCACCGCTCACACACATACACAGAAATGTGTTTGTTCTTAGTCCAAGATACATCCAATGGTCATTAGCGAGAACATGAAGGTAAAGTACATTAAGTCAGATAGGTTATGGCCTCTTGAGAATCACTTGAGAACACAGAATTAATGCATTAAAGTCTTTTTTAAAACAGACTATACCAGGGTTTATGCAAGTTTAAGCACCTCAAATACTAATAATGTGTACTTTGCATTCTACTTTCAAGAGTTTTTGACTTTTTAAAGTCTTTTTCAAGGCCAAATGAGGCTATTCGTCTTTTGTTTTGTATGAAAATCTGTAATCAGAGTTCTGAAATGTACTTGAGTTGCATAATTGATTACAACAAACATCACGAGTACAACCACATCGACTACTAATTGTTGTTACATCATGGCACTGTTGTGTGATGATGCAGTTTAAGTGCAGATTGATTTGGAAACCCTGTGCTGCATTTCCTCTGGGGCTTTGTACTGCAGTACTGACCACAATGTTTCTGTAGCATCAAGCATTGAAGAATCAAAAGTTAGCAAAAGTTGGCCCGATTCTTGTTTACCTCCTTTAAGTCCCTAATCTGAATCAGAAAACTTTAACTTATACTTTATTTAGGTAGTTCTTTATTTGATGATGATGCAATTTCAAATATTCATTTGTGTTCTGTATAAAATCAGTTATCACAGTTTTGCAATGTGCTTGAGTTGTGTAACTGATCACAACAAACATCAAGTGTTCAACCATATCTACTACTAATTGTTGTTTGTCAGAGTTACATCAGTGTTGCGTGATAAAGCAGTTTGAGTGCAGATTGATTTGCAAAGTCTGCACAGCATTTCCTCTTGGGCTTTGTATTGCAGAGCTGACTGAAACATATCCGCAGCATTAAGTATTGAAATGAGTCAATTATAAAGTTGGTAAAAGTTGGTCAGATTCCTTGTTTACATACTCTTTAATCAGATATTTTCTAATGTGAATCATGAAACTTTTCCAACCTTAAACTATATTTTATTTAGGCAGTTCTTTAAATTAATACTGATGCCTTGAGCAGTTTGGCATATTTTGCTACATTAAAATTAAGTTACTAAAACACTGTAGTACCATCATTTCCACATCCATGTATTATTTAAAGATGATTTTAAACATTTTGGAAATCAAAAATATTATCAGTAGTAATGAGTGTTTTGCAGAACCATCCAATATCAACTGTTGAAATACAGAACTGTTGAATTACAGGCATCCAAATTTGAAATATTTGAAACATTATCCAGCCCTAATTACCTCACAACTTATTGATGAGTCCAAGTGGACGTTCCCTCCAGGTGTTCCTGAGATATCACCTTCAGAAGAATGGGAGAGACTTGCGGTCACACTGACCTTGACCTTTGACCACCAAAATCTAATCAGGTCATCTTTGAGTCCAAGCGGACATTTGTGCCAAGTTGAGATACTGCATTCACAAGAATGGGACAGATAGACTGACAGAGGGGCGGACACACTGTGGTTTGAAAGAAGTGTAGTGGTCTGTAGCAATTAGGTTAATATGTTAAAAATCATACATATAATCATGTAAAAATGTAAAAGAAAGAATTCAAAAGGAAAGTACTGAACAGGTCATGGTCACATAAAAAGTTGGCCAAGTGCGGAAATCAAGCAAACATCTTGATGATGCTGATTAAAGGATTTTGGTGCACTTATGGTGAACTTTCAAGCCCCCTGTTGACCTGATAACAACTATCTAAAGTGCAGCCAAAACCAGTTTGTAAATGTTGGCTTGATACAGAAAGTTTGTGAAATAAAAACAACGGTGTCCAGACAAAACAGGTGGTGGTTAAACTGCCATCTTGTCCTCCATCTTGGCCTGCCCACTCTCCGGTTTCTCCTTTTTCAACCCCACCCTAACCCTTCCTCCCCCACTGTCCTTCCCTCTCTCTGATGATAAGGCAGGCAGCACTAAGCGAAATTTCAAACTCGTCTGTCAGACAGAAGGAGAATGAAGAGAGGTCCAGCGAGGGAGAACTGCTGAGGAAGGCAGAACGAGAGGAGAGTCTTTCCCTCTCCTTTCTTTCTTTCTTTCTCGGGTTGCTGGTCAGGTGCCAACATCAATGTACTTTACTGTATGGCTGGGCGGGCACAGAGAGCGCTGGCCTGTCACGCGTGGCGTAATGTCGCGCTGTCCTTGCCCCCATTTTTTACCCTGCCAAACTAATGATGATGATGATGACAATGAGAAAGAGGAGGAGGAGAAAAGAGAAGGGAACACTTAGAACTTGGCTCGGCTGCTGGTGGTATAGATTTCTGTAACGGAGGGGTGAAATTGCCTTCGCCAGCGAGTGTGCATGTAGAGGATGTGGGTGTGTCAGCAGTGGGGAGCGGGGAGGAGGAGGGAAGGGATGCGTGGACACGGTGCATGTGTTTTTCTCGCACTTACCTTGTCATTGTTGTAGTAGGCCAGACTCTCGCCGTCAAATCTCACCCACCTCCTCTGAAAAACACAATTTCTGAAAAGAGAAGAAGAGGTGCAAATTCAATCCATCTGGCTCAGTCAACCAAACTAAGCCGGTTTTGAGAGAAATAAGCTGCAGCAAAAGCCAAAAAAAAAAAAGCCCCAGAACATCAAGACAGTGAGCCAGTAACTAAATCTGGCCCGAACAGGTACTCATATTTCATCAAGAGTGCCATTGATTCATTAATGTCAAGAGTTGTATCAACAGCTGTCAATTAGCATAATCAAAACAAATGGCCACTTTCACTTTGAATATTCAACAGCCCAAAGGCAGGTTGCCAAGACTCGGCATATCAGGTGGTGCAGGAGAATATGAAAGGAAGTAAATGATTGATAGCTCTGGTTTTAAGCCATAGTGGCAGCAAGAGACTCTTGAAAGCAAATATAGTTCTGCCAGAAAAAGCCAAACTCATTGTGCTTCTCGGTACTACAAGGTTATCTCCCATTTCCTCTGCTTTCCTTTCAGTGGTGCTCTGCATTATGGATCAGCCTGCTTCAGGCTCCTGCATCTACCACTATTCTAATACTTAACAGAACTCCCCTTGCACAGCCAGTACAAGGGATCAGGTGCTGGTCGGTCCCAGGACACACTGAAGTGACTTTACTGTGAATTTATGAGGAGTGAACAACGCGTTTCACCAATGACTTCTTCAGGTTCGCTCAACAAAATTACATGAGCACTCACAGGTGTGCACAAGGATAAAGATAAGGATTCTTTATTGTCATCCCAGGACATGTTAAGGCTAATTTCTACTCCCCTTACATTCAAAAACAGACACATACATATATATACATACAACGATATAAACGTCACTGCCCACGTGGTTCTATGCATCCTTTATGCTGGCATAGATGTTACACAATACATCCACTAGATGGCGCTGCTCAAAATCAACCCCAAAGAGGGGTCAAAAGTTGCCTGAAGAAGGCTGTAATAATGTACCTCATGAGAAAGAGGCAAAGCATGCACCATTACATACATCACCACTGCCTATTCGACAGATTTAAAATATTACTGCATTGTTAAAACTTCTAACTGTTACAAGCTATCAAGCTACACTGTTGCACTGCCCCCACAACCACCTAAGACGCTCCTCCATTCGGTCCGCATCTTTAAGCTTTCAGAAAACGTGCAGAAGTACGGAGGAAATGAGCACAGAGTACAGACAGAAGGCTATGTCCATATCTGTATGCATATCTGACATGGAGCATAAATGAGCCTTTAAACATGACAGAATAAAATGAGGTGTTCAGGTCCTGGTGTAGGACACAATACACAATAATAAAAAAAACATCATAAGAGCCAGTAATAAATATCTAACTATAAAAATATGAAATAACAGATAGATAACAAGAGCAGCGGTGCTTGAGTAGACAGCACAATAAATAATCATGCAGCGGCGATAAATACTCATTTATTGCCGCTATTACATCACAGCTGCTGTCATTTCACTTCATTTTTGTCAGTGCTTAAATATTTTTCAAAAAATAAACATTTATCCAGAGAGCATTACAGTTTTACCAAAGTTACACTATTCAAAAAACATAGCAGGGTTAATAAAGCTTTTTAAACAGAGAATTACACCATTTTATATCATTTAAACTGATACTATTATACAACCAAATGAATAGGAAATGCTAAAAATCTGAAAAAAAGAGGCAACAGGTCCTACGACTGTCACTCTACACAGCTAAGTGGAACGGGTGTGTAACACTTAGTTGCTCCTCTCTGCCAATGAGCCCAAATTAGCAGTAAAGGGAGATTTAAGTTAATATTTATATCACAGAAAAGAACTTAAATCTTGTGTTTCATTGAGTCCACAGGGTTCAATGTGTGTGCAATTTACTGATCCAAAATGCCTCTCTTCTCAAGTGCTGGTTAATCAAATTACCCCCTCTTGGACTGGGCCGTACTTTTTCGATGCCAATAAATTTAAAAGAAGTAGCCAGCCCGTGGTTTTTCTCCTTGTAGTGTCTGGCAATGGCATAATCCATGTTCCCACGTCTAATGGCAGCCTTATGCTCAGCAGCCCTCAGTCTGAGATTACACTCTGTTTGGCCCACATACAGTAAACAACAAGGGCATTACAAAATATTAACGAGGTGGAGAAAATTAATGAATTCTTTTATGTCATACTCACATCCTCCATGATGATTGAATGTTTTAGTATCAAATGTATTTGAACAGTGTGCACTTACAATAATTGGCAGAGGCAATAATAAGTTATTAGTTTTAAATGGTTATCAAAGATGGAGTTTAGAATGAAAAGGATCTGCACAGAAACAGGAAATAGTGGTTAACTGACTGTGGTGACTTTTTTGCCGCTTTTACAGGAAGTGGCAAGAGGCGCATCTTGGGCGAAAGGTTGTGAAACTGCATGAGAACATGTACTGATCTTAATAGGGAATAAATATTAATAATATTCAATACGCTATGTGGAGCTGCACTAAGACTGACATTCATGAGGATTTCATGTAGATCCATGTATCATTACATCCAATTAAGAGGAAATTCTAATATCTAATAATGTCACCAATTACAATTGCCCTTCCTAAGTCCCACCTCTTTCTGCTCTGGGTTCCAAGTTGAGCAAGCTGGTTACCCAGCAATACCTCAGTAAACCGTCTCCTTTCCGTTTTACCATGCTTAGATATGCTATTGTTCAGGCTGTCTGTGGTGGTTAAAAAAAAAAAAAAAAGATGGTTAAAAGATGCTGCTGGGGGACCTGTGAAAGTAAGTCACAAGATAACTAATGTTAGCAGAACAAAAGCTAACTAGGTAGCTAATCTACATCGATTGCTAGCTAGTTACATCTGATAGCTAATGTTTGCAAAATGCTAGCTAACTAGCTAGGTCATCTAAATCAATCATTAACTAGCTAGAAACAGATTTGTGAAACTCTTGCTTGTTTGCACGTTTCTGTTTCTTCATTGCGTGACCCTTTCCTCAGGATGCAGGCAGATTCCAAGTCTCTTATTGCCCTCCACCATAAAAAATAGCTCATAGTTATTCATCTATTTAGATAATTTTTGTTTTGTGATTAGCACAAAGAGCCTACAGTGACATTTTGTGCTACAACCGAGTTATAAAATGATAAATAAATGAACCCTGTACCTTGTAAAACAGCCTATGCACATATTTGCAAATGTCTATAGCCATACAGCCTACTCATGCTTACATTTGTCTTTATAGTCAAAGAAGATGTAAAGTGTTTAGAGTATTTAGATGCAGGTCCCAGTGGCTCTCGGTATTTCTGCCATTGCAGAGTCAAGCTCTATTGCGCTGAATCAAATGCTCATGCACGAGAGTTTCGCAAATGCACGGTTTCCTTCTAGACACAATCATCTAATAACTAATGTAAGTAAAATGCTAACTGACTAGCTAGCTAGATAGTGAGATAACCTATATCAAACATTAGCTAGCTAGTTAGATAGCATTTTGCTAACATTAGCTAACTCATTATCTTTTAACCATCTTCAAAATTTCGGCATTGACCGGTACATTGCATACAAGAACAAGCATGTATATAAGTATCAGAATGTTGATTGAGGCTCCACTAGTTACCAAGCTTGGGTCACAATTGAAAAACAGGTCAGGACTTTGGTAGGGTCAGTTATCAGCAATACTGTAACTTACCCTTGAGGCGAAAGTTTGTCCAGCCAACCCACTTTGAGCACCTGGTGTTTGGGGGCTCCATAGAAGCATGCATACGGAGAGATATCAGGCAATGCATTTCTGTTCGCATCCCCCAGAGCATCTGCAGGATCTGAGTAGAGCTCACAATCCACCATTATCAGAGACCCATCCTGAGCGCCAGAGGGAGCTGGTCCAACAGTAGGACTCTCCGGGGTCACGGCAATATTTTTGTCCACTCCCGTTAAAATGCCGGCACACTCATCCACTGTCGAGTATTCATCTTGGTAGGGGTCTGGGATAGTTGGAGCAGGGGGAGACTCTTTTTCCTTGGACTCCCTCTGTTTTGGCATCTTTTTTCTACAGGAGCACGGATGAAGTTAAAGATACAGTTTGACATGTTAGGAAACACACTTAACTGTCACAGCTGCCTGTCACTAGAGGCAGGAGGCAATTAGCTTAGCTTAGCATAAAGCCTGGGAGCAGGGAGAAACAACTAGCCTGACTCAGCCCAAAATTCAAAAATACACCTTACGGCACCTTTTAAACTGACTAATTAACATGCAGTATCTTGTTTGTTTTATCCATACATAAACAAAAAAAAAAGGGGGAAAGTTTTGTTTTCTGGGAGGTTAAACTGCAACTTGTTGTTTTTACATTTCTGTTTGGGTATATGATAAAGCAATACATAAACTTTTATTTATCCAAATCTGAGATTCTGGTTGACACATTTTTGTAAATTTTGGGTAAAGCCAAGCTAGGTGTTTCCCCAGGCTTTCAGTCTTCATGCTAAGCTATGCTAATCGCCTCCCGACTCTTGCTTTATACTTGACTTTCAATAACATATTGTACATATCTTTATAGGATTTTCTTTCATATTTTATTGTCAATTTTCTTTTTTCTATATTGCTTCTCGATTTGCAGTACCGTACCTGCTTGTATCTTATCTTTATCTTTTATCTATCTGAATTTTTCTGCTTACTGGCAACAAATCTGATTCTGATGCTCAACTTACAAACATGAGAGTGGGATCAATCTTCTCATCTAACTGTCTGCAAAAAAATCAAAGCATATTAGCCTACATCTGAAACTACTCCTTAGAGTGGCAGTATGTGCATGACATACAGCCTAGAGGCTCTTTAGAGACAATAAATAGATCAACATTCAGGTGAACTGTAAAATACATCACAATCACAGTTCTTTACTGGAGAATTTAGATTTATTTGTGGCCTAATGCTCTTAAAAGAATAGTTCCACATTTTAGAAAACAAGCTTATTCGCTTTCCTGCCAAGAGTTAGACAAGAAGTCTTTTTTTTTCCAAATGTTTATTAAGCAAACCTCAGAGCATGTTACAGACAGGGCAGATATAAACTGTAAATAAGGGGTGCGACATTTTTTTTATGTGTTAAAATGTTTAAACTCATTAATAAATATAGAAACAGACACAGAACATGCTACACGCCCTCCCATATGTGCCTGGGGGTGAAGAATACGATACTTTGACTAACAAATAAGGGAGAATAAATCAATAAAATACACATGTAATTTAGTGAAAAAGGAGAGAAAGACAAAACAAACCAAAAGGAATAAAGAGAGGTGTTGATCAGATTAAGTGTCTATTGGACGAGGAGGTTGATAAGACTCTCGTCTGTACGCTAATTATGGAGCTTGAGCCAGGAGGTGATTGGCCTAGCTTAGCACAGTCTGGCACAGCCCCAAAGTTCAAAATCAACACCACTGAAGCTCATTAATTAACATGTTTTATCTTCTTGGTTTAATTCACAAACAAACTGAAATGCATGCATCAAAAGTTGAAGTTTTAAATTAAGTTTGCTGGCTGCCTAGCAACTTCGGAACGAGGACTCCAGAAAGTCACTGCACCCCGTCGCTGTACATTAGCTGTTCTATAAGCTACGGCGTGCCCTTAGCCTCGTCATTTTTACTTTTCTGTTTGTGTATGATTTCAACAGACAAGATATAAGGTGCTAATTAATCAGCTGGTAGGTTTATTTCTGGACTACTGGCCTTCCAACTCTAGCTCAATAATTAGCGTACAGAAATTAAAGTCTCAGCATGAAAGTGAATAAGCCCCGTGTCCCAAAGAGTCAAACTATTCCATGGAGAAAGCCTACTGTCACACATCAGAGACAGCAAAACTCACCCTGACTACTCTCCTATATTTATTATTCACAATGCAGCCAGAGAACTGGATCTATATTGTGGCCACATCTTTATAAGCCACTGTCTGAGTATTCTTCACGACTCCATTAAAAAAAACATCAGACCAACTTGAAAATATGCGTACAAGCAGACTAAACCAGTACGTGGAAGGAGAGTTAAATAGAGCGGTTGCAAACAGAGAAACAAATTATTGTTTCTACTTTTCTACTACTTTTCTAGAACGCATGTACCTTTAAAATGCAGCAGTATAACATGATAAAATCTTATCAATGTGCTACAGTGAGACTAGCAGCCACAACAACTTAATGAGTGGTCGGCTGTTCTCTTTCTGAGCATCTATTTATATGTCCAGAGCGTGGGACAGCAGTATTACAATACGTCAGCATACCATACCTCTGTTTCTTCTGTTTTATCTTGTCCTTAAAAGCCTTCTGTAGACCTTCTTTAGTGCTTTGGTCCTACAGAACACAGAGAAGATTAGCATCAGATGAAAAGAAAGTGTCCATCTTTCAGTCAGACACTGTTATCGTGTTGGTGCACTAAGCTATGTTAACTTTAGTGGCTAGGTGACATTTCCATTAACCTCAGGGGGCAAAGTGAAACAAGCACATTTTCCACTCTGCTATGTGTCCATGGTGACAACGTTAACACGGAGAGGGAAGTCTGGTGTGCTGACTGCGGCTGAAACAGCGCCGATAGTGTTGAAGATCTGAGAAATGTCTGTTCCTCTTTGGCAGGCTGCTACTCACTGTCCACTAGTGGGAGTGTACGCTGTCTTACCGGAGTGCTTTCAGGGTTGTTGTACAGGAACATTTCTCCGTAGGGAGCAATCGGCGTCAAGGTTCTTTGAAGTGGAGCTAAAAAGGACACAGAGACAACACAATAGCGGTTTTGTCATGGTGTTAAAACTCGCAGAACACAGTGTGAAGGCCTAAACGTGGTGCATGAAAGTAAGGAGCTTAACAGGATTGTTCCAGTTAAATTTTAAATCACTCAGATGTTATAGTGCCCTTTGATTAAACCAACTCATTGATCTGAATAAATGTGCGAACCCTTGATCCATGTAAGCAGTAAACCAATTAAAATTTGTTTTAGCATGCCTATCTCTCTGCCTCGGCCTCTTCCTCGCCCAACTGGGAGTATGATCCTCCTCAGTCTGCCTCAAACAGACTGAGTCTCTGCCAAGGCCATTTCACTGTCTTGGCTCCTGCAGGGACCATGGTCGGTGGTCGGTGGAAGCGAAGACGAAGAAGACGAAGAAGAAGAAGAGTGACTCTGGCCAGACACTATTAGTCTGGAGACCCGGGGCCACCCTGCGTGGGCCACAGCCTGTCACTGTGAAAAATGACACCACCCTCTCCTGAGGATTGTGAGGGCCAGAAGACGCCGCCACGGGGGCTAGGCACACACATAGACACTGGCGGAGAGGCAGATATGCAAGCAGACGGTGGCGTACAAAGATCGAAACACACTCAGACACATAAAGATGCCCTGAGACAAACACAGACATAACTAGAATTACCGCCTTGTGGTTGTATGCCTCCGTGAACCAGTAAAGCTGCAGTTTACATCCATGTCTGTCTGGACTTATGTAATATATTCAGTGAAAACTTTAAAGTAATGTAAAAAAAAAAAAAAAAATATAAATGTGATTCCAGTGGATAATTTCCAGGACAAACATGCTGTCTTCACACAAAGACTTTTTTATAGAGAAGCACAGAGGACTAATAGAGAGCTGAACAATATGATTCACAGTGAATCTGATCTTTGAGCTTTTGAGATAAAATGTCATCACTTCATCATTTTATCCTTTTAGAAAAATGTGTGAAAGTTTGTCATAACAAGTATATGAATTCTTCAGTTATTGCCAAAAACATGTTTTCGTGAGATGAAAATTGTTCAGAAATGTCAACTTGGACTCAAGGATGAACTGATTAGATTTTGGAGGTCGAAGGTCAAGGGAACTGTGAACTCACTGACAATCACTGGCGCAAATTTGATTTGAATTTGAGCCAGTTTCTCTCTCACATGAGCAAATTAAGTAAGCACAAAATATAAAATGGCAAATAACAACGTTAGATGAAGCATGGCGTAACATTAACAGCAGCGGAGCAGACATGGGAGCAATGAATAAATATTTAGAAAATCTATTTACGGGCTGATAATCCAAACATATCACGCTTGGGAGCTGACAAACAGTGAACAGGAGGCTGCTGTCTTGCTGTTCCTCCGTCTTGGCAGAGCTCTCCAGTGTTTTCACTTTAAGTGCGGTACAACTGCATCGTACGAGCACATGTACAGTTTGCCATCCCCGTGACCTTTAACCTTTGATCCCCAAATTGTAATCAGTTCATCCCTGAGTCCAACTGGATGTCTGTACCAAAAATGAAGAAATTCTGTCCAGTGGTTCCTGAGATATCGCATTCACAAACATGGGACGGACATGAGGTCATAGCGACCCTGACGTTTGACCTTCAAAATCTTAAATCAGTTCATTGTTGACCCAAGTGGTCATTTGTACCAAGTTTGAAGACATTCTGTCAAGGAATTCTTGAGATATTGAGTTCATAAGAATGGGACATATAGACGTATGGAAGTATGGACACATGGACAGACGGACAGACGGACAGACAACCCAAAACATAAAAAGCATGGACAGTTAAATGAGCATGAGGGCCGATACTGATGTGAATGTGCTACTTTCTAAAGCTTTCCAGACACACACTTCCAAACAATGCAGACCATTACAGAAGGACACAGAGGGCATGTACTGGGCTTTATGAAGGGGTCAGTTTACTTGATGATAGGATCCACTCCAACACAGCCGCCCTCTCTACGGACAGGCTCGGTGGGCAGATAGCAACCATCAATCATCATCTATCAGCCGACCTTCAGGCCACTCTCCATTGTCTCAAAGGGGCCGCCGGACGCTACTGTACTCAATTTCTGTCCGATTCCCTCTATTCTTCCCTCACCGGCTCTGTCTCCAGCTTTATGCCTTTGTTTCTCTCCGTCGACCACGCTGCTTCTTTATCTGCTCCTGACCAGGCGCTCTCTCAAGTCGCAGTGTGGGAAACGACCTCGATGCCGCCATCAGTTCGGAGTTAGTGAGGAGATTGATTTTGCTCTGAATGAAGCCTCCGTTCCTTTTAAGTCGGGGAGTTACAGGTCAGTTTGTTATTATCACTCTCTCTGTGTCACTCCCACACTCAGCACGGAGGATGCTCAACTGCCACCACCTGAATTCAAATTAGTCAGCAGATAATATATTATTTCTGTCACTGGTTCCCTGAATTCACTGGTGGATAGTTCAGGAATAATACAAGTCAAGAGTGTTTTTCCTTTTCTTTTGTTTACCATTTTCTCCTTCTAGATTTTGACAATGAGAATAATAAAATCATAAGGGATATTACATCTATATTATATTAATTATGTTGCTATTGTTGTTGTTAGGTTACTTAAAAAAGGTAAGACATTCTATGCATACAAAACCAAGTGTAAGTCCTGCACCACCCTGTCAGGCTTTATTTCAAATTAATGACGCCTTCACTGTACATATGATCACAAATGCGCCCATAGCAATGGCCTCTTAGTCATAGCAACGGTCTGCTGTTCAGTAATAACAAACATTAGAATGCCGTAATTGACCAATCAGAATCAAGTATTTAACAAAGCAGTAAAATAATATATAATATAATCTACAAGTGCTAGCTGCTGTTGCAAATATTAGCATGCTAACACGCTACACTAAGATGGTCTACAAAGTAAACGTACTGCACTGGCTAAACATTAGCATTTTAACATTGAGATTATGTTAGCATGCTAATGTTAGCATTTACATTAAGTCTCACAGAGCCATTTTTTTTAAATGAAAAATGTCCATCACAAAATCTGATGTCCTCAAATTGTTTGTTTTGTCTGACCAACAGTCCCAATTAATCCACAGATAATCAATTTACAATAATATTAAATAAAATAAAAAATAGCTAATTCTGCTATCAGTGAAGGTGAAACCATCTAAAGTTTGTTACTGACATGGGTTCAGTGTATTTTAAGATAAAAGTGGTAACTGCAACAGTTCATGTTTAGTATTCACTACGTATCAGCATCCCCGCCTACCAGCAGCCGCCATCCCAAAGCAGTCAACCGAGGGGAACCACTGTTCTGTCAAGGGCAGAAATGGACATATATGTCTATTCTGAAAACGCATGGCCCCAATTCACAGGTTACATCTTGTTTAGTGCAGAGTCAAAGAAATCCCTTACTGTAGCCTATAGTTGAGAACTTCTATATTTCCTCTGGCTATTAGCAGATTCAATATCCAGGAGGAAGACTGCTTGTGTGAGCTGTGTGAGTTGGGAAAAGTGGAAAAGGGAGTCCCAATTTCCTCAGGTTTGTACATCCTGTGATGAGCATCTATTTAACAAACAAAATAATCTGGTGAACAACTTATCAAAAATTGGAACGGCTGTTCAGTTTTGCGGTTTCAGTTTGCCAACTTTGCCTCAAGAGCCTGAAAAAAGCTGGCAAAAAGGATTATTTAATCAGTATTTATTCCGATTTATCCTGCATTATATACAACAATATTTGTTAACTATTATTCATTTTGTTGTGAACAGTGTGAAAAGTTTTGCCGGTCAATACCACCTGTATGCCTCCCCCGACCAGTCAAGTTGCAATTTACATCCATGGCTGTTCAAACCCATATTAATGTATGCAGTGGCGACTGAAGGAATTTAATAAAAAGGTATTAAATGTACTTGAGGACTGATAGAGAGCTGAACAATATGAGGTCACAATGAAGTTGCAACGGTCAACCTTTTTGATATAAAATGTCATCATTTCATCCTTTTAGATGTTTAATTTAAAGTATAGCCGAGTAGTATAGAGTGTTCCTGTGATATCACGTTCATAAGAACAGGACGGACATACGGTCACAGTGACTGTGATCTCTGACCTTTAACCACCAAAATCTTGTCACTTCATCTTTGAGTCCAAGAGGACATTTGTACCAAGTTTGAAATTGTGCATTCACAAGAATGGGACAGAGAGACGGACAGACGGAGGCATAAAAATTGGCAAGTTCTCATATCAGAGAAACTTAAACCAGCTGAAGTTAGGTATTTTTGCTCAGGAAAATGTTTTTCAGATTAGAGTGTTTAAGAGACAAGAGTGTTTTAGAGATTCTCTAAATGACATAAATGGACATATACGCATATTTTTTAAAAGCTGTGACCCTTCATGTGATAAATCTCACTTAGTGTAGAGAATATAGTTATAGTTAAAAACTATTATTCTTCTACCAGCTACTGAGGTTCAAAAATACTTAGACTGCTTGTGTAAACTGTGTGATTTGGGAGAAGTGGAAAGGGGAGTCCCATTTTTCTTTATTCTGTAACTATGATGATTATGAATATTAATTTTCAATGAAAAAAAATCTTAAAATAATCTGGTCTACAGATGATCAAACATCGGAACAGCTACTAACTTTGTCTCAAGTGCCTGAAAGTGAAGGCAAATGGATTTTTGAATTAGTATTTATTGTGTTTCTCCAGTATTTTATAGCCTAGTACAAGTTTTATCAGCCAATATGCATTTTGTTGTGTTAAAGTATGAAAAGCTTGCATCAAGGTCCTGCTTGTCAACACCACAGTAATGTCACATGAACAAATACCTGAATGATTTATCATGCTTAACTAGAATTACGGCCTTGAGGTTGTATGCCTCATATAAGATATATGACTCATACAATATATGCGTAGTGACTAAAATAAAAGAATTTAATAAAAGGTTATCATGTGTACGCTGACGTATGATTCCAGAGAATAAGTGAGAAACATGCTGTCTTCACCTGGAGACTATTTTTACACATGAGAACAGAGGACAGAACACTCTGAGGTCACAGTTTGAAAATAAAAAAGTCTTCATAGTAAATCTAAGATCATTATGAAATAAATGCCAAGGAACAAAACGGCCAAGGACCACCTACAACCCACTCAAGGACCCCTGTTGCTCCCTAGACACCAGTTTGAAAACCACTGTGGTGTCATTGAGTTTATGCATTTTGTTGTGTGAAGGTGTGAAAGTATTCGGTCTGTCAACACCACAGCAATACCTAAAAAAGGTAAGTACTGACTGAGCAGTGTCTGTGTGCCACTGTTCAATAAAAGTCCTTGTAAGTAGACTTACAACAGCAATTTTTACTATGTTTTTAATCACTTAATAATTTGTCGAGCCTGCTGTGTTGCTGAAGAAGCACCAGACAAGTGTTCCCTCAATTAGCTTTTTCTCGCGAAATAAACTTATTTTTAAGAGGACGTGTCGAAGTGTTAATTAAAATTCTGTCAGCCTCTGATAGCAAGTTTTGATTGAATAAAACAATCACTCTGGGAGCCTACACTGCATTTTTTTTCAACTTTTGGATCCCATCACGGAATAAACTCTTCAAATATGCTCGGGTAAAATAATATGTCAAATAACGCCTTGCCTAGACCTCGCTGTGAAGGGAGATTTAGCTCGCTGCTCGAGCTCCCCATTTCCCTGCTCGGGGACCGCCTTGGCTCCCTCTCTTCCTCTGTCTCTCAGCCTGTTTTGCATCCATCTCCTCTTCCTTCCTCCCAGCCCGCTTCAGTGTCTTGCTTTTCTCTCTAGTCTCGCTCCCCGTCTTGTTCCACACAGAGAGAAAGTTGGAAAAACAAGGCCTACCAAGAGACATGCTGCAGTAAAGGTACACCGAACAAGGAAGGAAGGGGAAGCCAAAAGAGGAGCGTGAGGGGAGATAAAGTGTAGAAAACGGACAGAAAACTGTTGATATGCTGCGAGAGGCAATGTCACAACGTGGTCACGATACAGTCCCAAAAAGACTGACATGTTCACAGGTGTTTAACACGCATTCATGCAGGCTGTCGCCACAGAAAAGCACTACGTAATCCTCTGAGAACATGTCTAGCTCAGCACAGAAAGCAGCTCACGTAGCATTTCGTCAGATGAGACATGAGGCCCAATAAAATCCAGCAAGGGAGGAGGAAAAATTCAAAACATATTTGTACTAGTTGTACTACAAGCCTGTGTGTTGTTAGCAAAGTTAAACAACTTCTAAAAAACTTCGGAGAGCTGGGCGACAGGAATACACACCAGGGTCTCGCTGAGGGACAAGATGTGAGCAAGCATATTCCCTATGAGATGTGCGCTTGAAACGGGGGCGACGCCGTTTCCCACGACACAGCTGCCGAACACCCCCACCCCACCCACGCACTACCCTCATCTCCTCTCCCTCCTTTCATCCGGGCAAACAACAGCAGCGCTGACTCTACTGCCGAATGAAATATTCATGGCAGAGATGAAGCGGATGCAGCTGAAAGACTGTGTACCTTTCTGTATGCTGTTTGCACCGGTGGGACCTTCTGAGCCGGTTAGGTGTTCAGGGCTGGATGTTTGCGCTGGTGGTGCGCTCCTGAGAAGGAAGAGAAATCAGTGGATTAGAACCACCAGTGCAGCACGTGGGGAAAATAGGTAACACCGTTTAGACGTACAGGCCTTCAGAACAGAGATGTGGAGCTCTAAAAGTTAGTTTCCTAGTTC
Source organism: Lutjanus campechanus (assembly GCA_027495735.1). Classification (NCBI taxonomy): domain Eukaryota; kingdom Metazoa; phylum Chordata; class Actinopteri; order Lutjaniformes; family Lutjanidae; genus Lutjanus; species Lutjanus campechanus. Next base: position 19,051 of record JAJHUR010074715.1, read on the forward strand.
AAAAGTTCAACAATGTATAGTATGTGGGGTGTTTATGTACGTGGAACGCAGAACTGAATCTGAAATTAGAGGCCTCAAGTTCTTCCTAAGTGTAAACCTGAATGCAAAGAGAGAAAGTTTTCATATTGTTTTTCATTTTGAAAGTCTTGTTTTTATATTCATTCATGCCATGGCAGTGTGCAAATGTATTTCTCCAGGTGCTCTTCACCTCGCTCTTCGAACTTGTTTCATTAGTTTGCAAAAACTGCTTATAAACTTTCATGAAGTCAAACTTTATGCCTAAAGGAATAGTTCAACATTTTACACGATGCATTTTTTTTTTTTTTTTGGCTTTCTTTCTGAGAGTTTGTTGAAAAGTTTGATACCGCTCTCATGTAGGCCTAGTGTAAATATGAAGCAGGCACCAGCAGCCGTTTCGCTTAGCACAAAGGCTGGGGGAGCAGCTACACAGAGATTTAAAAAGTCCTGTTCTCTCAAAAGAACAGTTTTGGGAAATACCCTTATTTGCTTTCTTTCCAAGAGTTAACTTTCCAAGTTATGCTGCATTCAAATGCCCCTCAGATGGTCCCATTTTCACAAGTTAGGAAGTCATTCTTCCTACTTCAGTGTGTTTATGAGCTAAATCATAAAATGGAAACAAAATGGACGCTACAGAGGGTAGGGTAGGGTTGTTGCTGTACATGTTGTAGTATCTGAGTGATAGATTGGCTGAGACTAGTGTCCCAATGTTTGAAGCTTTATATTATGTTACATGATTTTTCCCCAGACTTGTTGCTGCACCAGTACATTACCTAAAACCACTGAATCATTGCTATACCTTACTTGTTATCAGGGTTAATGCTAATAAATAGCTTATCCAACCAATCTAGGTCTCTGTAGGTAGACAAAAATGGTTTACAACCTGATACCATATTACAAATTACATGTGAGCCAAAAAAAAATGATGCACTACGTGAAAAGTGTCTGAACATCTGACATCAACAACAACTCAGTTGTGTATCACTCACTCACTCATGATCGCAGACTTTCCATATTGTTGTAACAACTTGAGTGGGTGTTTGTATGCATTTTTCTAATCGGGAACTAATTTTTTGGATCATCCCAACACTACATGACACACGATAGACTAGTTGCACAGCAGACATTTTGACATATCATACAGAAAACTCACAGGTGTATTAATGACGGCTGCATTCCACTTAGGGGAGGTCCTTCTAATGCACCTGCTGGTTCACTGTCACTGTTACTGGGACACCTAATGGAACTGAGCCTTAATTACTGTTATTAAGTCCACCTGTGTTTTTCCTGGTCTAACAAGTCAAAATGTCTGCTGCACAACCAGTCCATCAGATGAGGCCAGTTAGCCTAGCTTAACAAAAACCACCTATGAAAACCTCTAAAGCTAGCTTAGCTGGAAATATGGGGAAACAGCTAACCTGAAAATGTACAAATGGTTTTATACTTTGTTTGTTCTGCATCTGTTCATGTGATTTGATGTTTGTATTGCATCATAACTTACCCAGGCTGCACATGAAAATAGCTTTGAGGCTAAATTTGGCACATAGCTTTGTCATCGTAATGTTAATTAATGTGTGTTGTTTGTGTTAAATGAATTAACAAAGCAAAGTAAGTTAAGTTTTTTGCATGGTTTAAATAAGTATAACATGGTGATAAGGCTTCAAATTTGCCATACAGAGAGATGGTGAATCTCTCTGTATACTGAGTACTGATCTGATACTAGTGCATCAAAAAATATCTATATTTATTATTATCTTTTAACAGCTGTACAATGTTATATGATTGTTATTTGGCCTGGTTCAGAACATGACTTCGCCATCCTGGGGGGAAAAAAGCATACAGGTCGCTGCTTGGAAGTAGCAGGGTCCCGTTAAGGGGTTAAGGGGATTATTTTTATTATTTTAGGCAGCATCAGGGGTATTTTCAAATACTTCTATCAATATCAGAACAACCCTACTATAGACCAGAGTGGTATCAATTTTCTCATCTAACCCCTGCAACATATTGAATAAGATTATTTCCCAAAATGTTGAACTATTCCTTTAACGTCAACTGTAAGTTTACCTGTCCTGAAGTGGCAGTACAATCTGATTTGGGATTTCAGGGACGGGCCGGTGCCTCAGCCGGTAGGAGCGAGTCAGACGTGGACCTGCAGGGGCCTGAAAACTGGGCTGTGATTCATAGATGGAGTTTTCCACCATTTCACCACAAAAACCTCCACTGTCTTGGCCTTCAGCAGGACAGGGGAAGGAGTCAGTGCTAGACAGCGAGGGATCCTCTGAGGAGATCTCCCAGTCTGAGGGCATTTCAGAAATGGAGAGGGACTCACTGCTGCTGGAGGACACAGAGGGAGGAATGAAGTTATAGTCTAACATGGCTAGCCCGATGTTCTGGGGATTGCGCGGGGCCGGTTGAGGTGGGCGGATGTATCTGCTTTCTGGGACGTCCTCAGTTTCTGTTCCTAGTCCTGCTCCTGGAGGCAGAGTCTGACTTCCCTTCAAGTCATCCCTTCTCTCCTTTGGCTGATAGTTCTGGTTCTGACATGAAGTCCCCCTCTTTTTATCCTTCAGGAAGATGTGTCTCGGGTTTGGCACTGGCTTTCTTCGGCACCTCCTGTTCTCCACCCCTCCCTCTTCTCCTTCATCCTCCTCTCCACCGCTCTGCTGGTTCACCCCCAGTGCTTCCAAACTCCGGAGGATGCGCCTGCGATGGCCTGTTGGAAACACTCTAAGCTCCAGGAGGCGCTCGTCTGTGAGGTCCCTGCAGTCTTCCACGGCTTGATAGCCTCCTTGCTGGAAACATAATACGTACTGAGACAGGCGGAGGGTGGACAGCCACTCCGCAATCTCTTGGCTCGGCTCCGGAGGCTCCACCATGATGCTCTGGTCTCACCTCTGCCACATCAGGAAGAACTTCAGAAGGTGTAGAAGTCCAGCTTTAAACTGTAGACACAAAATCAGATAAATGTAAGTGATGGGCAAAAGAAAATATTGTGACCTTAAAGGGATAGTTTGGAGTATTTGAAGTGGGGTTGTCTGTGTACTTATCAATCATCAGTGTATTACCTATAGTAGACATAGTGTGGGCACAACATGCCCCAAGATTGAACAAGCAGCAGGAGTACCGGTGTAGGAAGCTACGCAATGTACTGCTGTGGACAGGGTCAGTAGCAAAATGTACTTTAGTCATTAAAAAAGCCCACCAAAAAAAAAATCACTATGTATTGAGTGTACACTATATTCAGAATATTTTCCCCACTTTACCTTGCTGTTAGACTGCCTTTTCTGAGGAGAAACCAGGAAAAAAAGACAAATAACACCCTCTTCAAACCAACCAAACTCCATTGGCAATTATCAGTAATTTCACCACACAGAACACAGGAAAGTTTTGGTCAACCGCTGCCTCGATCGGTTGGCTCGTTTGTGTTATTGTGTGACTTCGCTGTTTTAAACGGTTCGTTCCGATTCACCAGAGTCACACAATAGTACAAACAAACAGACAGATCGAGGCAGCGGTAGATCAGAAACTCCTGTGTTCTGCCAGGTAAAATGACTCTTTTTGTCAAGGAGTCTGGTGGCTTTGAGGAGAGCAATATTTGGCTTGTATAACGGACGTTTCCTATCAGAAAAGGCTGTCTGATGACAAGGTGAAGCAGTGAAAATATTCTAAATATAGGGTACACTTAGGGAAAGGTCCACCTAAAAAAAAAATCAATATCAGTGTAAGTGGCTAAAATACATTTTGTTGCTGACCCTGTCCACCGCAGTACATCACTTAGCTTCCATGCTGGTACTCCTCTTCTCCAAAATGGGCGCATATCAATTGCCATTTACAGATGATAACAATAATAACAATAATACACAAACTATGAACAAGTTCCTCATGCAAACCTACTTCAAATAATCTGAACTATCCCTTTAAATTTCACTTTGACATCACCCTCTGACTTATTACGTGAGTAATGCAACATTTCAGGAAATGCCCTTATAAACTTCCTTACTTGAAGTTAGATTAGAGGATCAATACCGCTCTCACATCTGTACAGTGAAAGTGAAGCAACAGCCTGAGGACAATTAGCCCAGCCTAGCATTAAGAAAAAAAAACAGTATGTGGAAACAGGCTGTGGTTTTAGAATCCAGGAAGTCACCACAACATGACAAGAAATAGTCGCCTGTGAAACCACAAATGTTTTAGTAGTGTTTTTTTTGTTTGTTTGTTTGTTTTAGCACAGATTAAACAAACAAACAAATTACAAGACAAAATATAATTGCTTTTCTTTTCTTTTTACTTTTAGACAGAGCCAAGCCAGCTTTTCCCACCCCTGCTTCAAGCCTTTATGCCCAGCTAGGCTAACACTTTCCTGGCTGTAGCTTCACATCTTGCAGACATTAGCATGGTACTGATCTTTACTCTAAGCCAGCGTTCCTCAAACTTTTTATACCATGCACCACCTTAGAAATGATTGAACTCTGCAACTACCAACTTACTGGTTCGTGATAGCAGCTGCTGTGGAAACTTCACTGGTTCTTCACCAGCACAACCACAAGTTCACTGCTTCATTTTCAATACAGCTGCTCGAAATATTCTCTTCCTGATGTGCTCTTCTTTCCGCAATAGCCACTGTTTGGGGCCACGATTTCAGTGTTTTTGAAGCATTTATTTTCATTCTCTTCATTTTACCTCACTTACTATCTTGCCTCTTGTCAGTTTAGCTCGTAACTACTGGAAATCATGGATGAAGTACGAGTGTGCTACACGCACGATTTTTACTATGTAGTGGGCCAAAACTTATTTTTAGCTCACATTTCATCAGTTAACTCATATTTTGTGTTTTCATTTGAAATTTTGCAGCATTTTGATAATATTATACATTTTTGAAATTATTTCTGTCTTTTTAAGAAAATATTTCTGATATTCCTCAGCATAACACAAGAAGTAGTTTGCATACCACCAGTGGTAAACATACCACAGTTTGAGAATCTAGGCTCTGAGTAATAAAGCAAACAAGCCTTAAAGGATAACTTTTGTATTTTTCAACCTGGGACCTATTTTACCATATTTTTGTGTCTAGATTTATGACTAATGGGGCCAACAATGTTTGATATTGGTCCAGTATTGAGACAGAGTGCTGCAGCCAGGAGAAACAAATCTAAGATATGTCCACTTAAAGTGCTTGCTTTTTCCACTGATGGGCTCAAGTTTTTATTCTAAGCATCTGACAATATTATGGAAAGGATCCCAAAAAGTAAGAAACATTTTGTTTAACCAGACGCAGCTGTTGTATTTCTCTCACCAAACGAATCCAAACTCTGTTTACAGGAACAGTAATTTAATTGTCATCTTTCAAACTCGACAGAAACAAAATTAAACTCACCAAAAACGTTTTGGCTCATCTCTCCATTCATCCATCAATCACCAACTGTTGGCTGTTTGGCCCAAATGAATAAATTCCCAAAGGAAGATGTGAAAATATTCTCACTGTACATACTGTTTCTACCAGCTGCTTCTCTGGTGTCTGTCCTCCTTTTTGCTCCTCTCCTGATATTTTAACAAAGTTTAATTTCTACCAAACCAGAGTTGGTGATTGCTGGAACACTGGAAAGATGAGCCAAGATGTTTTTCATGAGTTAGTATTTCTTACTCGTTAAAAAAGTCCCTTCTCTGCAGAAACCTTTTTCATAATGTTGTCAGACACTTGCAATAATAAGACAAATAGCAATCTGGACCTCTCAGTGGTAAAACAAGCGCTTACTTTGAAAGTGTGCAGTTGCCCATAAGCAATTAAGTTGTAGCTTAGTTTTGCTTCTGACTGCTGCAGCACTCTTCCTCAACACTGGCCCAGTCTCAAAAATTGTTGCCCACATTAGTCACGTAGACACAAAAACAATGGAAAATAGGGGACATTATGCTTTAATTTAACCGTCTATTCCTTTATGCTTCCTCTGAAAAGATCCAGATGCATATACTGTACGCTCAACAAGTGAGCGCACATGCCTGCCAACAAAACCAAACTTAAATTTGCAACACTCATGGATGAAAGAGCAGGAAACAGCAACAGCAGTGATGAAATAGCATGCCACCATCCCAGCGTGGCTCTATGGTCAGGTAAGAGGTCTGACATTTGAATCACATTACACTTAATTTCTGCACAAAGTCCAAAAAAACTTGCATCTTTGTTAGAAACACTGTTCCTTTTGTTTTGCAGCACTCACCACAAACAGAGTTTAAAAATCCATGCTTTGCATCGCAGCTCACGGTCTGGTCAGGTAATGAACCTGCAAATGGTAAGCTACAGTGAAACATCTATTTCCTGATGCTTTCACACATCCCTTCAAAGTCAAGCACTAATGAATTGTGTGGCAGAACTGCTCTCTCTCTCTCACACACACACACTTTAAAGTCACAGGAAGATACATCACCATTAACAACATCTTGTCATGTCCACTTCTCTTTTAGCTTTGCAAACCTACGTTACACAGGGGACATGAAGTGTTACTTCTGCTTTCAAGTAAACAACCTTTTGGCTTTTGCACACATATATATTTGAGTACATTATGTGCATGTAGTTCACAGATTGAATCATCTTAACTGTTTTATAGCAGTGAGAATACAGCAACTCTTCCCCTTTCTGCACAGTTATTCATCTTGTGAGCACACACGTCACACCTTAGCTGCTACACTGCCTTGCATACAAGATAGACAAAGGTCCCAGCTTCTCACAACAGAGGCCTATACAGTCTATCAAACCTGCCCAGCTGTGCATTGCAGTATTAACATGCAGGGACCTGTATTGGCTAACAGCCAGCACAGGCACACGCCAAAGCTTGCTAGCACATTTGACCTGGCCTGCTCCACCATCTCTGCCTTTTAGCGCTTCTACACCCACTCACACAATGTGCGCACACACATATAAAACCACACACCGGCATAAAGCCCACACATTCAGCAAACATTATTAAGGGCTGGATATAGGAGTTTTGATCCACAGTTCCTGCCCGGTGTCAGAGCCCACAGAGTGTGTAGATCAATAACAGAGAACAAAAAGAGAACTTCACAAGACAAACAGCTTGCATGCCACATGGGCATGAGAACATATGAAGCAGCATG
>JAJHUR010074716.1:0-10131 GCA_027495735.1 Lutjanus campechanus
GGACAGGAGTGAAAATCCACTCTTGTGTCACCTTCAACTTTATATACTGCTGTGTAGCTTAATCTATAATGACATAATTTGTAATTTGTTGATATTTTGTATTGTAATTAATCTGAATCTGTAAATGAATTAGTAACTAAACTTACCAAATAAAGGTAGTGGAGTAAAATACAGAGGCCACCATGTTGCACTGCCCTGTTTCTACAGTAGCCCAGAACAGACAAATCAGACACTTTTGTGGCCACCCTATGTTCCTCAACATGCTTAGAAGGGGTGGGTGAGGTGAGGGCTATTCAGTTTGTTGCAATCTGCAAACTCACCACTAGATGTCACTAAATCCCACACACTGGTTCTCTAAGACAGCTTTATATTTTACCACACAGAAATAACTTCTGGTCTAAGAATATGTTGGTTATCTGTACATTATGATTAAAGAGCTGTATGTGTGTCTGACCTGAGCAGCATGTGTGATGGGTGACTTCTCTAACATCGCAGCCAGAGCTTCGGCAGTGGGTATCTGGTCATACGAGTACTGAAGCCCCACACTGGTGTAACGCCTGCGGACACCGACAGAGGATAAGAAACATTACAGTGGTTTAGTGGTTTGGATGTGTTGCAGACAGTGAGGGGAATGCGTCTCACCAATCCACTATATCACTGGTGCCCAGTAAAGTCGCAGCGTTAATGACGGGGTTCCTGGCTGCACACGCTCTGTAGAACTCTGGGTACTGACCAACCAGATGACAAGATAGGAAACCACCGTGAGAACCACCAACCACAGCCAAGCGTTTGGGGTCAAGGGTGATGTCCGTCTGCAGTGCAGTGAGCACAGCTCTCTGGGTAAAGACAATCAGGTCAAATCATTTTCAGCAGCAGCCTCCCTAATCATCAAAACACCTGAGATTGTGTGTCAGCCGGTACCTGCACATCTTTTACATCCTGGCTCCCAATCTGACCGATCAGGGACAAAATGCTGTCCTGGCCGAACCCTGTGGATCCTCTGTAGTTCACTAGATACAGAGACACAAAGAGGGGAAGAGAAGGAAGAAAGTTAAAGCAAAGGAGAAATGGAAGTGGAAAGCATTTGATAACACAAATGTTGACGGCTTATTGTCACAGTAGCTTGACTGGTTTTCACCAAAAGGCTAGATTTAAAAAATAAAAATCTGATTAGTTTAAACCGTGGGCTCATGATCTGTTGTAGTGGTTACAACCTAATTAATAAACTAATTATAAAGCATTCGTAAATCATTTATATAAAGGTGGTCTTATTGTTAAAGTGATGCCTGGATTTTAAGATAAACTATGTTGTAAAGCATATGTACGTAGAGTCATGTCTCTTTTCAATTAAATCAATAGCACAACATTTTGTGAAATATGTTTGCTTTCTTATTTTCTTTCTGCCAAGACGTTAGATGAGATGATCGCTACCCCTCTCATATCTGTGCTAAATATAAATCCAGACACCAAGTTAGAGGTAAGCTAACCAGCTGCTGATTGTACTTTTATATTTAGCGTGCCATCATAACAGTATCAATCTTCTAGTCTAATGCTTGGCAAAAAGACAAAGAATTATATTCCCAAAATATACACCAAATTCTTCAAGTGTGCCAGTGTTTGTGTATGTTGCATGACTGTGTCTGTCTGAGAGAAACCGAGGTGTCTCACCCATGACGACAGCCAAGCCAAGTTTAACCAGTCCAGCTGTGGTGCTGTTCCACTCTGCTGGGAACTGGGAGTGGGGGCCGCCTGGAGGAGCAAAAAAACATAAAAATAAAATCATAAGAAAATCAAGCAAAATGTTTCAATGTGTTTCCATCAGTGAAGTGAATACAGACCGTGGATGAAGACGACCAGAGGTATCTTGGTTTCATGGAGGGGACGAGACGGTTTCACCAGGACAGCTCCGAAGTCCAGACCAGCTGACGAGAGAAAGAGACGAAAGGTAAGAAGAGTTTGACATCACAGCAAGTTTTACATTGATGATGTGATTCTTTTTATTATTTTGACCCACTGTGCACGTGTGTGTGTGTGTGTGTCATGCTCACAGTAATGTGTGTTGTCTTCCTCTGGTGGAGGTGTAACATCTAAAACTGTCCACTGGAAGTCAAAGGTCCTGATGGGCTCCTGCAGTGTTTGCCACGTCACAGCTTCACCTGCCACAGGGAGGAAACCCACCCTCTACATCCACACACACGCAGTCCATGAGACAAAGAAAAAATCATTTTTCAGCTACCTTAGCAGTATTCAGTATTTTAGTATAGTGCTGGGTGTTGTGTCAGATATCGTACCAGAGTGGGAGGTGTGTTGGGGCTGGAGCAGGAGACAACCATCAGGTCCTTCTGGACCGTCAGCAGTTTCCAGCTGCCATAAAGTTTGGGAAGATCAGAGAGAGCTGCAGAGGAGAGGAGGAGACACAGACAGAAACAAGAGAGAGAGGAGTGAAAACAGAGGAAGTGACAGAACACCATAGAGACACAATAATAAAACCTTCATGTGACCACTTCCTAAAATATAAATCTCGACACAAACAATAGTCATTGCCATTGTTAATGAAATGTTGTAATCTAAAAACTGTATTTAACTTTAATTTTGTGTCATCTTTGCACGTGTAGGGTTTCTGCAACCTCTGACGTTTATTTTGAAATTCCCCAATAGCATGTTGGTGGCAACATTGCACCTGTTGCTCTTGTCCTACCTTCCTGTTCTCTCTTGTGCTCCTGATGATGAAGATGAGGAGGAGGAGGAGGAGGAGGAGGAGGAGGAGGAGGAGGAGGGAGGGGAGGAGGATCAGGGATAGGATCTGGAGGAGGAGGAGGAGGGGGAGGGGGAAGGTGAGAGTCGAAAGAAGGGAAAGAACTTAGATGTGGAGTAAAAGGAGAAGGGGGAGGTGGAGGGAGAGGGGAGAGGGGAGTAGGAGGAAGAGGAGCCAACACAGGAACAGCAGGAGGAGAAGGTGGAGGAAGGTGGGGAGGAGGAGGAAAAGCAGGAGATGAGGAAGGATCGGGAAGCCAACAGGGGGAAGGAGGAGGTGGAAGCAGAGGAGAGAAGGGAGGATGAGAGGAGGGAGAAGGAGGAGGAGGAGGGAAAAAAAGAGATGGAGATGAGGACAGAAGAGAGAGAGGAGGAGGAGGAGGTGGAGGAGGAGAGGATGGACTCTTACTATCAGAGAGGGAGGTGACTTTGTGTGATCTTCTGTCGACCATAAAAAGATCCTGAGAGAGAGAGAAGGAGAGAATAAAGGAAAAACTGATTATATGATATATAAAAAATATTTATGGGTATTCACAGTTAAGTGAATTTGACTAGACAAATAGTTAGACGACTACCACTCTCATGTCTGTGGGTTGACTATGCAGCTAGAGCCACAGTTGATTAGCTTAGCTTAGCATAAACACTGGAAGCAAAGGGAAATAGCTAGCCTGGCTCTGTTCAAAGGTCAAAAAATCCACCTACGTGAACCTCTAAAGCTCGCTGATTAACACAAAATGGGATAAAAACATGTAAATTAGTGATGATTAGTCAAACTATTCCTTAAACATGTAGTTGTTACCTTCCAGTTTCTGCGGGCGCTGCTGAACACCACTCTCTGACTGTCTGCAGACCAGCAGCAGCGTGGCAGAGCTTCATACACACCTGCAAACTCACCTGAAACAGAAAGACATGATGAGAATGAACTTTATCTTTTAACTTACATCTCTTAATATCTTATGAAGCAAACACATAATTTTAACTCTTTTACTCTTTATCCTGCTTCATTAAGAAGATGTTATTGGGATTTTGTTGCACCTGACAATTTTTGTTCATTGAAGAATTAAAAGCTTCACAAAACAAACACTGAGTTCAAGGAATATCTCTTTAGTGGACATACTTTGATAGCTGAAGTTTCCTGAAGGGATTATGTTTGTAGCTCAGTTTCACTTCTGCTGACTGCAATGTAATCCTCATGGATAACTGTGCACCGTCACAGTACATCTACTAAAATGCTTGTTTTGCCACTGACAGGGTCGGATTGTAAGTTTAAATGTCTGATAACATTATGGAACAGACTACTACTGAGAGAGACATTTTTTAAAGAGTAAAATTTTCTTTGTTTAACCAGAAACAACCTCTGTATCGCTCTGTTCAAAGCAACCAGACTCCAATGACAAAAATAGTAATTTTTCCTGTTTGGTCCACCACTGTTTTGATCGATTAGTTTGTTTGTGTTATAATGTGTTTTTGTTTGATTATGTTACTGTGTGACTTTTGCATTTTAAAGAGTCAAAAGCTGATTACACTGCAGCTTCCGCTGCAGGTTTCACTTCTGTCGGCTGCAGCACTCGAGCACAGTACTGGACCAGTTTCAAAAAATTGTCTCCACTAGTCACTTAGACATAAAAACAAGGGGAAATAAGGTCCAGGTTGAAAACTACAAAAATTACCCTGTACAGCAGGTATTTATCATATTCACTACCTTAATTAAGCATGTTAGCATGATAACATTTGCCAATGAGGACTAAACACAAAGTACAGCTGAGGCTGATGGGAATGTTATTAAGCTTGCAGGTATTTGATCATAAACCAAAAACTGACATTGCCATCTCTAGAGCGACACTGCTAGCATGGCTAAAAGCTAACAGTCTGTAACCTACCAGTCTGTGGTCTGTTGACAACATCCAACAGTGTAGATGTCTTCCCACTCTTCAGGTCTAACTGTGGAGAATCAACAGTCACTGTTAACATCAGGAAAACACAGATGCACACACACGCACACACACACACACACACACACACACACACACACACACACAGAGTACCTGTTGCAGACTGAGGCACTGGCTGTGAGGACCAAACACTTGACCCTGCAGGTAGATTAGTGTGGACCCGTCTGGACTGAGTCGGGGACAGGACACAGACAGGTTGTCCCCTGACAGACACTCTGTTTGGAGGGAGGAAGACGTACAGGAATCAGAAGAGCGGAGCAGAGGGAGTGTGTGAGTTTGGTTCATTAACAAAGAGACAAAGACGATTTGCTCACCACAGTTTCCATCCAGGTCGAGCTTGTATAACGCCGACCTGAAAGACCAAATGAAAGTGTTTAGTCTGAGGCCTGCTATTTATTTTTACATGACTCAGTGAATTAAGTGTTTTCTTCTTGATGCCTGGAAACCAAGTTTAATATTTTTTCTGCTTTTTCCACTAAGTCACTGCTGTTTTCCATGTTGCTTTTCAGTTTCGTTTCAGCACAAGAAAATGAAAGTAAGTACATTTTTACTTTATCAAAAAATTTAAACTTCTGCGATTTGGATATTGCATTTGGCCATATTGCGACAATATTTGGATTAATTGAGCAGCCTACAACATACCGATAGGGACTTGAGATTTTGTGCGGAAGAATTAGAAGAAGCAATGTACCAGTACAGTACTGTACTTTTGTTTCCAGATGTTTCCTTTTGCGATTTTCTATATAAATAAAATTCACTTGACATTATTTCTGTTTATTTCTGTCACTAATTTGCTGCTGCTGCTGTTTTTCATGGTGACTCAGGCTGAGTCAGAGAACAGAGCAGGTATCTAACCTGCGGTTGGAGCAGAACTTCAGTCCAAGTCTGAAGGGTTCATGGTACCAACCAACAAAAAACACCGACTGACTGCCAGGAGCCCACAGAGCCTAGACGACAACACAGACACACACACACACACACACACACACACACACACATTGATAATTACAGATAAAACAAAAAGTGGACATCCTGTTTGTATCAGTATTACTGAAGATGGCAATCAATCAAATCAATAAATCTGCACTGGCAACTATACTTAACACTGGAACACTGAGGACACACCTGACGTCCAAACACTGAGACTAGGTTGCACCAAATAGAATTCATTTTCAAACTCGATTGAACCATTGTTTAACTTTAAATTAAGATGCACCAAAACTTTAAACTATTGAAACTTGAAGAAGCAGAGAAAAGTCCAGAGAAAAATGTAATCCTGCAGCGTCAGATTAGGCAGCTGAAAGCCTCTCTGTCCTCACCTGTCCAGGGGAGACGTGAGGTGGGACACCCTGCAGCACGCTGACAGAGCCGCTCTGCATATTCACCACACAAATCACCGGAACGCTCTTATTGGTCAGAGATTCACCCCAGTCTTCACAGTACACGCTCCTGTCCTGTTTGAGCACAATAACACAAACAAGCAACATAAAACACTTCCCTGTGTTGTTCACGACATGGATGTTATCTTCTGTTTCGTGTGTGTGTGTGTGTGTGTGTGCAATACCTTCCCGCATGCAGATTCCCCCTCATTCTTGTTCTTCTCAGCAACATACAACAGTTTGTTCTCGCACTCCGACCAGGACAGACAGCCAAACTGGGCTGGAAAAACACACACACTAATGAGAGTTTATATGACCATACACACACGACACAACAACAACAGGATGCAATGACCCACACTCTGCTGAAAAGTGTAAAACACTACATATGTTGATGTGACAGGACAGTGGTGCTGATCTTGCTAAAAAAAAAAAGAGAAATAAATGTGTGTGAAAAGATGGGACGTGTCGTACCATCATCGTACACTCTGCTGTGTATGTTGAGAGCTGTCAGGTTGAGGCATTTCCTGAGGCCGTGGTGGTCCCATATCTAACAACCATAAACAGCAACAGTCTGTCAAAATGCCCAAACACTGATCTTACAGAGGATATTCTGTCTGTTTTTCTCACCTCCAGGAGCTGGTGGCCAGCTGTTTCCCTGACAACGGCCCTCAGGCCTCGGATGGGAGAGAGTCTACTGAGTAACCTGAAGAGCAGAAGAGACATAAAAACTCTGAGCATCAAACTGAGCACCAGCCTGAAAAGCTTTGTTTGACCACTTTATTATCAGTCACCCTTTTCTGGCAAGAATCCACCATTAAAGAAGCCAAACATCTCTCTCTCCAAACCAATCAAACTCCACAGAACACAAGAACTTGTGCTGCTCCCTTGATCTGTCAGTTTGTGTTTTTGTGTGACATTGATGATGTGACATTAATTCAGATTCACCGAAGTCACACAATAATACAAACAAAGACAACAAACCATGCTCTGGTTGAGTAAGAGAGCAATATTTTGCTTGTACAGCGGCAGTTTCCTTACAGAAAAGGCCGTCAGATAGCAAGATAAAGTGGGTATAATGGGAGTGAGTGTGTGTGTGTATGATTGTACTCACTCTCCTGACACAGGCACACAGGGTCCTGGTGTGAGGACTGTTCTGATGCTTTTGAGGTCGTTGCTGTCTGTGATCAGAGTCCACTGCTGCGAGTAGCGAAGTCTGGAGCCTCGGACCAGGTCACTCTGACTCCACTCTGGATACAAACACACGAGTTTTACAAAGTTAGATTAAATGAAGAGATGCTCAATTATTTCAATTATCCAAAGCTATGTGATACAAACAGACATTTTTAACCTCTTATGCATCTTTTTTTGGGATATCAGTTGATCACAGACACAGTATATTTGTGTTGGCTGGCATAAATGTTGGCAGATATGCAAAAAGTAACTGCAGTACTGAAGTTACTGTAAATAATTATACTTCCAGTAAATAGAGCTGTAATGGTCAATTAGTTGTCATCTATTAAATTAATGGACACCAACTTTGATAAGCAATTATTTGTTTTGAGTCAATAATTAAGAAAAAAAAATCCAAATTCTCTGATTTCAGCTTTCGTTTATTTTATTTAACATGACCTGGTTTCTTTCGTCCTCTATGACAGCAAACTGAATATCTCTGGGTTGTGGACAAAACAAGACATTTGAGGACGTCATCTTGAGCTTTGGAAACACTGATCAACAGTTTTCATGATCTCAAGACATTTTATGGAAATAAACTCCTAATCAGTTAATTGGGAAAATAATCATTAGTTGCAGCTTTGCCAGTGACATTTACTTAGATTTAATGTTATGTTTACTGTCACTGTCATCTTTAACTTTAAAATATCTTGCTTCGGGCAAAGCATTATGATATTATGACAACAGTTTGACAACTTCAGGATGTCCGCAAAAAATGTAAGTCATCACATCATATCATGTTTTATGTGATTAATGTTTTGTCAGGGACATTTAAAACAGCTGCTTTGCTTGAATGACGTGTCCTTCCCTCAGCCTACAATCCGAAGTACTGTAGTCAGGTTAAACAGTATTCTTCCAGACAAACAGATGGCTTTACTCTGTAAACCTTTCTAAAACCTTAAGACAAGATCACTGGTGTCAGCCTCAGCAGGTTGTCACGAAATCCAAACAAATGCTGAAAGTCATTCCCAGAGGGATTTTGTTTCTTTCATGTCAGCTGGTTGAAATCTAAGAATATAAGAATCTTTTTCATTTTCTGTATTATTAACCTGCTGATTCAGATTAAAGCGATTGTGTGAGAGAGAAAAGATGACTACAGGCCAAACTGTCATGAAATCTGATCTGGACGTTCATCGTTCCCAGAGGAGGAACACTCTTTTCATCACTTTCAGCAAACCCATCTGAACGGACATATCAAAAAATTCACACATTCATATAGGCTTGGGGGGGGGCAACATAATTATGATACCAAAAAGTAATCACATTACAGATACATTCAGTAAAAATGGGGATTATAGCAGGATTACTATTTTAAAATAAAGAATGATATACTACCATACACAGTGTGCACACAGTCTCACAACATCACACTGGTCTGAGTGAAACCAGCTAATCTTACAGTCTGTTCATTAGCATGACCACTAGTGAAAAAATACTTCACTGGGCATAAATTTCAACATTATAACAGCTAACATTAGCTACACAGACCAACAGCTAATGTTAGCTACACAGACCAAACAGCTAACATTAGCTACACAGACCAACAGCTAATGTTAGGTACACAGACCAAGCACTAACATTAGCAACACAGAAAAACAGCTGACGTTATGGATGCAGAACAGCCGCTAACAGCTACACAGACCAGTCGCTAACGTTAGCTTCACAGAACAATTTTGGCTCCAAAGACCAACCACTAAGGTTAGCTACACTGACCAACCGCAAAAGTTAGCAATACAGAAATCCAGTTAGCTAACCTGACAATACTACTGAAATACTATATTACAAAATATTTTTGGGACAGTAGGTGGTGATGCTGGTGAGCGGTGTGTGGGCAGAAACGCAGGCCCCAGAAAAAGTTTTTTTGAAGTGTGACTTAAGTACATTTAAGTGCTCATAATGACTGCTATTAATCTAAACATGTATTCGCACCTAACAATGGAAAGAACCGCTGGACAAACAATAAACCTACAATCAACATAAACATTATATTAAGTTAAACCAGTGGTTCACAAACATTTTCTGGCATGCCCCTCTTCAGAAGCCAGAAAAAAGTTCACGCACCCCGAGCCCACAGTTATTAACAATAACTAGGGAAGCAACTTATATAGAGGGGTTCCATTTGAATATTAGTGAAATAAAGGTTAGTATGAGATATTTATTTGTCTACAGAAATCAGGGGAGAGGAGGCCCAGTTTGAGAACCACTGGGCATTTCTGGGTGGGTGTGGACATGGAAATAACTACAGCTAACGGGTCGGTTCTGGTTCTCAGCTTTACAGGTGCAGGCAGGGGAAGGTTGGCAAAACTGGCCCTGTGCAGGACTCTGGTTTGAGCAACTGAACACTCCACCTCTGGCTGTAGCGCACTTTCTCCCTCCCTCATACTACACCAAAAGCCAAGTGTGTCTCATACAGCCACGGATAGGTTTACATTCAAGTCCTGTGGTGGCCCAGTTTCAGCTGCTAATGGATACCCTCCACATCTGAGGCACCAACGGGCGGTCACGCACCTTCTGGTGTTTGCCATGGGAGCTAGTTTTAGAAAAGAATACGAACAGTAGTCTATGGCAAGAGACAAATTATTTTTCATACAGGATCAAACATTAATTTGTCTCTTGCCATAGACTATAGTTCAGATTTTTCTGAAGTTAGGTCCCATGATGGTCCACCTGAGGGGGCGTGACTTCACCCCTCTGTGTATCACTTGTATTATGACTTAGTGCACATCTGTTTCTTTTATCAACAAAGGACTAATGTCTTTCAAGTAATCTGCGAAATTTTTTGCCCCAAGTCTCCCCTAACACGTCTCTCTCTC
>JAJHUR010074717.1:0-75463 GCA_027495735.1 Lutjanus campechanus
TTTTGTAACATGGTGTTTACAGCAGCTGCATTCAAATCAAAGGTGTTGTTCTAAAAGGTTATTTTAAAGATGATCAGTTTGGAGTTTAAAAAGAAAAATCAAAGGATTTGCTTTATTAATTTTTGATGCAATTTCTTTTATGTGCTATCTGTTTTCATGGACACTGCAGACAAGGAGAGACGTGATTTCAAGTTTTTATAGGTAACAGCTTTCTTCAGCTCTTTCACTTCCCCCGGAGTGGATATTTGAAATCATAATTATATAGATATATAAAGCAGGGCTACACACATACTGTGCAGAAGCTATATGCAGTCACAAACACGTCCTGGATGTAACTGGAGACTGTTTGTTTGCTCCAGCAGAGAAGGGCTGCTGGCCAGTAGGAGCTTGCTGAGGCTTCAGTGAGAGGATATAGTGTCCCTTCCCCCTCTTCAGCACTGTCCTTCCTTTGAGCCGTATTTGAATTTAATATTCCATGAAATAAGGCGGCCCATCAGGCTATTGTAATCACGTCAGGTTAATAGAAGAAGTAAAATTACTCTTACTTACTCCTCTCTCCCTCTCTTTGACACTTTCTCAACCGTACCCTTTTTTCCTCAATCATGAGCATATTTGAAGCCAAACTGTGCCACACTATTTTTTTCGTCCTCCTTAAAATTCTTTATTCTTCCTCCTCAAGTGTTCTGATTATTATTAGGATTCATCCTGAATGGCTGATGCAGATCCTTTTGAGAGTGAGACGACTGATTTTCCAGTCCTAATAGGATGTTCGTTTTTGTGGGAAATAAATCTGGACCCTCATTCTTTCTTCACTTATTTTTTTTACATTTTTAAACTAGCATGTTCTCTTTTCATCTCTGTTGTTTTTCACTTGCTAGCTCGGACTTAAACACACATGCACACACACACACGTACATATCCCCACACATACAAATATGGCCGCAGTCTGTGGGTGTCAGCCTGTCAGGGTTCTCGATGTCATGTAATTGTATGTATCACCTGCAGCATTCCTTCAGTGTAAAAGCATTCTCCTGCAGCACCGAGGCCTGCTGTTCCATGGTGATACGGCAATGCCATACATGTGACACCCACACATTGCTCCCTGTGGATCACTCTTTATTACTCCCATCTCACCTCCATCAAGGCCTGGCCTGCTGCCATTATGACACCTGAGGAGAGAAGGAGCTAAGGGAAAAGAAGGAGAACAGTCACACTCAAGGCAGTACAAGCCTTGACAGACTGTCTTTTGGACAGGCTGGGGACAAAGACAGTTTCCAGGCAGCCAGCTCCCTAAGTAGGATTTCTCCTCTTTTATAGCACACCTTTTCACAATAAAGACACTCTCTGAGGCTGCAATTCAGAGTTCGCTGACTTAAGTCACACATAGTTCTTCAGATAAGTCAAGGAGATGCGCGGTGAAAGCTAATCATATTCAGACTTCGGCTTTGGGAGTGCTTAATTTTGATTTTTGCGTGAGGTCTCAAAACTGTCGAAATGAGCTGTCTGCAGCATTCATATTCTTACCAGAAATGTTTCAGTAAATGGGGTTTTTCACATGTTTTGTAAGACCTCAGTGAAAGAGCATTTGCCTTTAGTTACAGGAAACTGGTTTTAGCCAGTTGACTTTCATTTATTTATTTTTTCCCCTGGCTAGTGTCATGTTAAATCAATCAGACTACCTTAAATTATGACTTAAGGTCATATAATTGGGTTGGATGTGTTTTTGACATTGCAGAAATAATTCCCAAACATCACAGCTTTGGATATGATAAATAATAAAAGAATCGAATAAGGGTGGAAGGTTTGGCAGATTTCAAAGGCAAACAGGCTGACATGGGCTGTTAAAGATGCCATGGTTTATATTTTACTATGTGATAAATATTTTCAAAATTTGCAGAGAAGCTATCCCGTGTCACCATGACCAAAACATCTAACACCTGGAACACACACTTAGAAATACAGAAAATCATTAAACCCAGCCTGCGGTGTCTCTCTCTAAATGACTTTTCACAGCAGAAGTGACTCTGTCATATTAAGAATAGAAAATTATACGGCAGAAAAAGAGAAGGGCAAAAAGAAACTGACAGTAGTGCTGGCATCATGCCTCCTCTAAAATCTACGTCTGCTTGTCAGAAATGAAACAAAGAGGAAATAGGAAAAAAGGAAATCATTATTTACACTATTTTTCCACCAAGAAAGGTGGGTTTGCAATCCGTGTTTGGCTGCACATGATTCTTTTCATTGACAATGCAGGTGTAGTAAATGTTGACATTGTAGGCTCTATTTTCGGCTAAGTGGGACTTGTGTCAGGAGTGTGCAGACGTCTTTCTTGCCCGTGCCCATTTGGTATTGTGGTGATTCACCATGAACTTAACTGTGCGTCAGAAGCAATCAAGTGACACAGTGCAATTTTGGTGTCAACCACCACCGGGATTAGCGCTTTCATGACACAGAACAGCAGTGTCACTGTTAGATTTTAAACTTTAACTCTTTTTGTTAATCTCTGTTGGCACATAACGCAGCGCCGTAGACATACAGTGTATTTTATTATAGTTTCTGGTTTACCTTTTTCGAATATTGTTTGAGTCTGGGGAAGCTGTAATGCATCTAAAAAAAAGATATGTCAAAAAGAAAAGTAAAAAACTGCAGAGCAGTCATTATCTCTAGAGCAGAGCATTTCTCTGAAAAAAAAAAAAAAGTATTGTAGTTGTATTGAAGGTTATTGAACATTGTGCAAAATATTGTCAATCAGCCGCTTCAGTATAAAAAGAATCTGTATCGGACTTCTATCTTAAAACAATCCTATTGCTAATTTGTTAAGTGGTTTGAAAGGCAGAGGATAACTGAAACTTCATCCTCATTTGCTTCCACTTTAGTTGGTGTTATGTGGTGATGCAGCTATACTACACAGAAGTGGATGTGTGGACAATTAAAAGAATTTATTTATTCATCACCATAAATTGTTCGAATCATAAAAAAGTAAAATACTATATTGTTGTTCATGTCCAAAACATGTAAATGCTTTGGACATTTATAGATCCACTGTGATCTGTATATTGTAATGCACATGTAATGACAGTAAATGTAATGTAGAAAAACTGAGACATTCTTGAAATTTGCACATATTTTCTTAAGGCAAATCAGGCTATTCATCATCTGTTTTGAGGGTTTCTTCAATTTTAGGCCTTAATATGTCTTTAAATGTCTTAAATACAATTTTGTCAGGTCCTAAAAAAATTATTGAATCATGAACTGAATGTTACTTGGACATTAAGTTGGACTTATTTCTCACTTTAGTGAGAATGTTTTTTTAGGAAAAACAAATTGTATGATCACATTGTAACAACCACAAAATGAAACCAACATTGAACCAACAACCACTAATGCAAACTGTGCATGTGCTTCTTTTATGTCAGAATGAACATTAAATAGGTCTTAAATTGCATCCATAATGGTCTTAATAAGTCTTAAATTCAACATGTTAAACCTGCAGAAAACCTGATTGTAAACTGATGCTTCATTAATTGTGAAAGTTTTCAGAATGTGCTTGTACTTTTTTATACTAAAAAGGGGGAAAAGTTTAAAGTGTTATTTAATAGGTTATTATGCAATGGTTTTACTTTGTGTGGGACATGAACTAAAATGAGTTTGACATCCCTCATCCAGAGGCTAGTCTGTTTGTGTTTTCAGACACTGATTGACTACATATGCTTCCTGTACTCAGATTTAATTTCCAAGTCTCAGTTTGTAATAGGACTGCACAGTCAATTGAAATATTATTGAAAAACAGCAGACCTACAATTTTTTGATAAAGGTGAAATGTGTGTTAAAACATCATTATAAAGAAGTGCTATAGTGTTGCAGAGGTCCCCTGGCCTACAAATATTCTCTAGATGTAAGAAGACATTTTGTTTTGTGCAAACCCAACAAATGTGATATCATTTTAATTTTAATTTAAATAGTTTTTTCAGTGAAAATGAAAAATTGGATGGAAAAATGATCAATCTCACTATTCTCACTAATTCACTAGTCACAATGCAATTTCAATATCTTTCAAAATAATCACAATATGATTTTAGTTTTTTAAAAATCATATTCTGTAACTTTAGTTTTTAAAGTATTCCAATTCTTTAAGATAAATTAATGAGAATATTTGGCAAATTCGTTTTAATAAATGAAATAAAAAGTGCTTTTCTATCTTCCAGCACAGTTAAAACCTGTCATTTTCCACAGCATTTCCATGCCTCATCTTATGTTTCACAATCTGACAGTATGAATTTTAACATGTAATATTGCACCTTTGGTAAGGAGGGGGGGTGTGTGAGGAGAAAAAGGAGCGATGGGGTTAGATGGTGTATGCTGATTTATAGCAAGGCCAGAGAGCAAAGCCCTGAAGCAGCAAATGCAGTGCTTCAAATAGAGATTGCCGGTGGCCTTTGGTGTGATCGGTGACCCAAGGTGAGGCACTTAGTGATTTATCTCTCACATATCCCCTCATCTCTCTTGCTCTGTGGTGGGGCAGGGCAGGCTAAAACACGTAGCACCTCTCGTGGAGCTCTGGCCCTGGCCCTGACTCTCTGACTGGCCCAGGCACCGAGCCTAGGACACACAGCCCAGCACCTCTGGCAGTCAGGGTTAGCAACATACAGATGATGGGTCAGAGATGCAGGTCAAGCTGGCAGACCTCTCACCGCTGCTGGAGTGAACCCACTGAAACTCTCTTATACTGTGATTTGATTGTTTTTGTTATCTTTTGAACAATGGTGGGCCTCTTTCTTCTCTCCTCGTCTCTTTTCTTTCATGCACACTAACACATACACTCTGCCATGATCCCTGCTCTCTCCTCTCTCACACACACACACTTGCTGTGCACACCTTCATATATATATACAGTCATGAACACTCTCTGAGCCCCACAGCTGTCTAAAGCTGAGGTTGGCTAATGAGGAAATGTCTTCTCAGTTGAGTGGACTTGATGCCAAGAGGAAAACCTGCAGAATCAGCCCTACAGCTTCATCCGTCCTCTGTGTGTGTGTGTGTGTGTGTGTGTGTGTGTGTGTGTGTGTGTGTGTGTGTGTGTGTGTGTGTGTGTGTGTGTGTGTGTGTGTGTGTGTGTGTGTGTGTGTATCTACCATATCTACGCACATACAGTGTACACATGTGCTTCCCATGTGTGTGTGAGTGAGTGTGTAATCAAATGTGGGGGAGTATGAGCAGTGTGTGTTTGTGCATGTGAGACCAAAAGACGTGTGTGTGTGTGTGTGTGTGTGTGTGTGTGTGTGTGTATGTGTCGACTCCACTCCTAACATATTTCACTGCATGGGACCGGGGCTGACATCTCCCATGCCCTGGGATCCTTTAGGAGCAGATTTAGAGTGATTTTCAGTGCAATTATACCTGCCAGCTTTGACTGGTAGAGTTGCCCTCTTCTCGGCTCATGTCTTCATGCTGGAGAACAGTTCCAGTGATGCTGAGGAGGCTGGTGCTGGGGCCCAGACCCAACCACCCAGACAAGCCAGGGAGCAAGCCTCCCCTCCTTGTGACTGGCTGCAGGAGCCCAGTGTCCTGCACAGGTCATGTTTTGGAAACCCAAACCTGCAAAGCTGAGTACCAGAACCAACCTATTACCAGCAATTATGTGCAAATTAATTGCTGGTACCAGAACCAACCTATTACCAGCAATTATGTGCAAATTAATCCCGACCTGCTTAGAACCAGTAAAGGAGAAAAATGTGAAATATTTCTTGTACTAAATCATAAAATTACCATGATATGTCATCAGATATTAAGGAAAGATGCTAAGTAGAAATTCTGGCCTTTCTAACAACGCTACTGCCAGCATGTCCTCCTTTGAAATTTCCATTTTCGTGTGGAATAGCTTTTTTTGTTTGCCTGTTTCACATTTATAAGAGTTAAATGAGTTAATGTCAATGCTTGTTATTTTCGAAGTATAATGGTATGCTTGTCTTGCACTCTGTAACTTCAGTGTCCCTGCAGCATGCAGGCAACCTACCTAAGCTTTGAATCTGGGTGGGAGGGGGTGTGGAGAACCATAGATTCAACCATAGATTGTATATTAAATAGGGATTTAACTTAGTTAATACACCATCTATGGCTCCAACTCATCATTTGGACTGCAGTACTCAATGCTAGGATATTGCATATTACTCTTTTAATATACATCCTGCAACCCTGATTCAACACATACACTTATACGTATTCTCAACTGGTACAGCACTTGTGCTCCTGCAACTGTGGATGTGTTTCCTCAGTGACAATGTGCCTTGCTTGAGGCTATCAGAAACACTTCTTGGCACATTTTAGAAGCAGCAAAGCCACTGACAGTGTTATTCTTACAGGCTCTGATTACACCAAATTTCTCCCCAATGTCCAACTTGGCCTTCAACGATATGTTGCCCACATTTTGGTATTCTCCATTGGCTGTTTTTGTTATAAGCACCTACATTTCTGTCCGACCAGTGATGTCGCATAATGTGGCCAGAGGCGGGGTCGAAGGTTGTGTCATTATTTTCACAATAATCTAAAAAAAAAACAAAAAAAACCTGACGACTGATTAGGCTTAATAGATTTAAATGTCAGAAATACAGCACTATCATTTTCATTTCTGATTTCACCATGAAAAAACAAACATGTCACTGTATTATTCATGTGTTTGTTCTCTCCCATTGCCCACCCATTTTTACCCGTGCCTGTACCTGTGAATTTATTTGCGGGTACCCAACCTGATGTAGGACTCAGTAGGCCACTGCCAGGGTCCTTTGTGGTGCCAAGGACAAGAACCCATTCACAGCCTTTGGAAGGTGATAATGAGCTCCTGTGCTGAGTGTCAGTTACCACGGCGCCCTGTCATTGTAATCTGTGAGGGTGTGTGGGTGTGTACAGTGTGGCTTTGGTGGCATAATTGGAGAGGTTACAGTGGGTGATTAGTGACCTCTGCACCTCTAAATAGCCTCTGCTCGTGTGTTATGAGCGGGTAAATGTAATTTTTGAAGCTAAATTGTTAAATTAGATCAAATGGATGGTCTTAGACAATCAATATCTTGCTGCAATAATATTAGACATTTTTATGAATATTGCAAAGATGATCTGTTAATTCATACAGAGTATTTGTGCAGTCTCTGCATGTGCTGTGTGTGCATGTTTATGTATGTGTATGGGCACATGTGTGTCATTTCCCTGACCCGGACCCCTGTGACCTCTGTCTGTATCCCTGTCTGGGGCCAGACTGCAGTGTCTTCAGCACCATATATCAGATTAGCCATAAAAACCTGCCTTGGCCCCACTCTGCTCCGCACACTAGGAGCTAATGAGAGATGCACTATCAGCTGCACAATGAAGCCACTCACCACCTCCAGTAGAGTATCCTGGGTAATAAAGTGGGGGGTGGGGGTGTTGGGGGGTGTTGAGGACAATTTGATCCCTTAGAAGAAGTATATTACCACTTCAGCTGCCGTGTCCATGCGACGTCCATTTTACCTGTATCAAGGCAGATGGTCAACGCAGAGGCTCATTTTCCAGGTGAGAAGAGGTTCTGCACAGAGACTTGAGCACTTCTCGCTAATTTCACAGATATTTCACAGAAGCTCAGAAGAACATTTTTGTGTTGCAGTCGTGTTTCAGGAGATTAGGAGAAAAGAGTTTTTTTCTTTTTTTTTGCCTGACTGTGGAGGAGCTTTCCTCACTGTCTGCAGGGGGAAAATGAGACAGGACCGAGGAAAGTCAGGGACAGACAGATTAAACAAAGGTGCTGTGTTGGTGAGGAAGCTAATCAGAGTCAGCCTGGTCTGAGGAGGACAAGCACTGTCACACAGGCACACACACACACACACACACACACACAAAGTAGTTTTACTACTATCCCTCATCCCTCATGTTTCCATTAGCATCAGTTTCCTATTGCACACAAAATCTGCCTGATGGATGTGTAGATACTTTTCAAAAATAGCCATAATCAGTTCACCCAATGCCTGTGTACTCAGAAGTTTTAGGGAAATGATAGAGGGTCACAAACTGCAGAGAGGGAAGGAAGATAGCTTTAATAGGAGTTTTATAATGTCTAGTTAATGTGATTTCAAAAGCAGTAAATATGAAACGTGGGCAAGGATGATACACGATTATTATTTTCAAATTAAGTGATTATATGTAAGTAATGCCATTTATGAATTCCTATAAAAGTATATTTAAATACAGACAACAACTGGTTCACAATATTATGTACAGAATACCATCCATGAAAGGTCAGCAACAAAAAGGCATCAATATCAATTTAATTGGATGCTGTATTGGGGCGGCACGATGGCGCAGTGGTTAGCGCTGCTGCCGCACAGCAAGAAGGTCCTGTGTTCGAATCCCCGAGCTGGCGGGCCTTTCTGTGTGGAGTTTGCATGTTCTCCTCGTGTCTGCGTGGGTTCTCTCCGGGTACTCCGGCTTCCTCCCACAGTCCAAAGACATGTGAGGTTAATTGGAGACTCTAAAATTGCCCGTAGGTGTGAATGTGAGAGTGAGTGGTTGTTCGTCTCTGTGTCAGCCCTGCGATGAACTGGCGACTTGTCCAGGGTGTACCCCGCCTCTCGCCCAAAGTCAGCTGGGATAGGCTCCAGCCCCCCGCGACCCTCACGGATAAGCGGTTACAGAAAATGGATGGATGGATGGATGGATGGATGCTGTATTTAGGGTAGTTCCACCACTTTACCTTGGCATCAGACAGCCTCCTCTGACAGGAAACTACTGTTACAAAAGCCAGACCAACCAGACATCACTGACAAAAACATTTTACCATTTTATCTTGCAGGACACGGGAGTTGCAGGTCTACCGCTGCCTTGATCTCTTTGTTTGCGTTATTTTGTGACTTTGGTGTAAATATTATGAATGTAGAGTACACTTAACCTGATATTGATTTTTTTTTTTCTTTTTTAGGTGGCTAAAATACGTTAACTGTAGGTGACTTTGGATAAGTACTTCATACAACCCCACTTCAAGAAATCAGAACTATCCCACTGAAAAGGATACATCGAGCAGTATTTTATGAGAAAAAGGGTTAAAAATGTTTATATTCCCTAAACTAAGATTTCAAAAACAGTTTTGGTATTGGAAATACCAGGCACAGATGTTGATGTTGAATATTGCCATAGTTATGAGAGACGTTAGTAGCCTTGTACTGAAGAAGTGCACCAGTGTCTTAGTTGTGTTTACAGTGTTTGTGTTCTGACACTGTGCTTTGAGATCTTGACAGTGAGATAGTGACTTACCTTGTCTAAACCACTCCTCTCTCCACATACCTGACACCAATCTCCTTTGCACACAAACACACACACATTGTATAGTGACGGTTGATCCTCTGGTCGGTGCAATGCATGTTGCTGACTCTCAAAAAGCGCCCCTGCCCAGATAAATAATGGAGCCAAAGAGGCTTTCTCCTGTCGCTCCACGCCATCAACTCCAAACACTAAAGTTGACGACTCAGCTGTAAGGTGTCCATTATCTGTGCGTGGACACAGGAGTCGAGCAGGCTCGTCCAGTCGGGGCCACATGTGTTAAAGCATGGAGTAGCGTCCCCCCGGCCCCTCTGACAGCTCACTTCTATCTGTGCCCTTTACAGTCACAGTCGAAGCAAGACGAAGACAGCACACACCCATATATATTAATATCCTCCTCTGCTCAATGTCATGTTTGTCTATCAAGGTCGTGATTAGGATGAACTGTGATCAGGTATGCTACTGAACCCATCTGAGGCACGTAACACTCGCCTCCCGTCCTTCATCACACACACTCTCCTGAGTTGTTCCTGCAGTCAACAAAACCATTCAGCAGCCGAGTGTTTGATTCCCCTGCTCTCTGTCACTATTTATTCTAATATCTTCTGGAATTATAGCAGTAGCTCATAATGAGTTCTGATAAATTAAAGGTTGTATTGTTCAGCTGCCACGGCTGTCCTTGATCAGGATGCCAATTACGGAGGGTAATTTTCCTACTCTCCCCTTTTCTTCCATACGTTCCGAACAAAAGGAGGTTTCCGCGGAGTAGATCAAGTTGACACATGATGACAGATTCTTTTTTAAATCTTTTTCTCCCAATAATATTTCAATGTTATGATGGCACTTTCTGCATTTTTATTAAATCCTACCCCCATGTTATGTTCTTTCTTTAGGGGTAAAGTACAAAATACAGCTTCTTTGACTCAATTGAAGATGTCACCCAAGAATCTTTAACGTGAATAGAATAGTTTTGACTCTCCTTATGAGAAATGACAGATGAGGACACAGTCTATCTTTATTTGTATAGATGAAGTCAGACAAGTATGCCTCTCCCTAACTAGTGCAAGTCTAAAAATAAGTAAATAAAACTAACATGCTCGGAGGCAGGTGAAGGGAGGGGAACCTCTGCTTTTTTTCATAAACAATATATGAGGTGCTTTTTGCAAGTCAAATCCTTAAAGATTTACTGCCGGCTCCACTCAGTGCTTTTTAAAGAGCAAAGAGAGCATGCAACAGAAATGGTGGGGAAGCCTAGGGTGAGGTTGGAAAACAGAAAATGAAGCACTAAATAATTATTAATGGATAATATTTAACCTGAAGATTGCAAAATGCCTCCCTGTGTTGTCTAATTTTGGGATTAGCCAGAAGTAGGGCTGTGACAGTATGGATTTTTTTTTTTTTTTTTTTTTTTGTGTGACCACGGTGAAAAATCTACATATTCCTGCGGGATGGCAGTTTACTGCGACTGCCCAAAAAATTACATTTTACTGGGTTTTATTTAAAGATACTGTCACAACTGTAGCACACCTCCTTTAAGGAATAGCGTTCAAGTGAGGGAGAGCAAGCAGCAGGTGAATGACAGTGCTGCTCACAGTGGAACAGAAACTCAAATTCAGCAGTAATCTGTCAAACTGGCAGTAAATGTACAGGACATGTTACAGTGTGTCAGTTCATAAACACTGCAGGTTTTCAACACAGTCTGTTGTTTCCCAACGGCTGGAAAAGTGAAAGGGGTTAGCCCCGAAGTAAGCTGAGCAAGGCTAATGTTAAGCTAATGCCAATTCTAATGCTAGTGTCGTACCTTTAAAATGTCAGCTTCAGAATAAAATTTGCAGTGATGACGGTAATAAGCTCAACCCCATGGTAGGCATCAAAAGGCTGCTGTAATGTGGTTATTGTCACAGCTCTAGCCAGATGATGTTCACATCCACAATTTCTTCTCCGAGCATGCACAAATCTGCCTTCAGTGGCCAGCATGAATTCACCCAGAACCTGAGTAATGTCTCCTAACTGAGAGTGACCAGTAATTAAGGTCCTCAGATTCCCACTGCATGTTATCGCTGTAACAATCTCCAGGGTGAGATGCTTTTTGACTGCTGGTTGTGCAGTGACCTGTGCACATCAAGCTTTCCTCTGCTTATTTGGTTGTCTTCTTTCCACACTAATGGCCATAGGGGGCTGAGTCCAGGCTTCACCTGACCACTGCTCACAAAGCTGGGTCTCTGGAACCGACAGGCGGAACAGAAATCACATTAACCCAACCCGAACCAAAAGAGAAGCCTACATACTCTTGCACATACTATTCTAAACAAAAACAGGAGAATCTCACTGTTTTCCCCCTTCATCAGCAGCATGTGTCAGTTCGGCTCATCGTTGTTTACTGGTGTTTCATGAAGGCCGTCTGCCACCCACACCTCCTTCCACAGGGCAGTCGACAGGCACCTTGCGAGGACACTACTGGGCTGACGATGTGAAACACCCTGTGGGTGATGGCAGGGCCTGACCTCTTTAGTCAACGAATAACAATTTTGTGATAGCGAAGGGGATAATTTACGAGTTTTGCTGCCAATTAGTGGATCACTTCTTTAATCCAGTTTGGTTTTTCAAACAGGTCAAATGATGTGATGGCTGTTTCCACGTCCATAAAGAAATCTAGGCCACTGCAGTCTGGCACATCACATCCTGCCTGTAGGCTTAAAGAGAAGGAATGGAAGGTGAATTAAAGCTAAATTAGTTATCATAGCAGTCATCTACCCGCAAGATTTTTTTCTTGTAAAGATTGTGGTTGAGTTTTTTTTTAGGTGAGTCTCCGTGTCTCTCATCTTTCATCTGCGTGTGCAGCTCTGTGTCCAGAAGGCATCTAGACTCATTTCTTTTCTACCCTTTACATTGCACCTCATCATAAACTCCCCCCACCTCGACAATGCTGTGGAGAATAAATCGACCATATTTCAGCACTGATGCTCCCTGCCCATTCCCAGTCCTTCAGAGGGGAGGGCAGGAGCCCTGGCAGTTTGTTGTTTTTATTTAATGCGCTCCTACTTCCACGTCATATTTTCTGTCTTTAATTGATGCCCATGCCTGTGTTGTTGCCCAGTGCACCATTGAGAGGATGCTTTCTCCAAACAGGCCCTTATCTTGCTCTAATAGGCCTGGCACTCCTCTGAGGCCTTCAGCTGTGTCAGGCCACTGCTGCCTCGCTGCGCCTCCGGTTTGAACTGTTGCCGTGTTGCCCATTAGTTCTCTCTCCAGGCCTCACTATTCCCCCTGCTCATCCCTCTGCCACCCCACCCTCCAGCCCCACAGCCTCCCCAGCCCTATCTTTCACCTCTGCCTGCTCTGCTCCCTGCTCCCCTCTCCCCAATGTTTCATCAGCTATAATATGAGCATGCTTTCACTGTAAACATTTTTCTTCTCATTTTTCTCTGCAGTCCCCCTCCGCAGGTCTGGTCCTGTCGAGGTAATATGTGTGTTTTGGAGGTACTTTAGGCCATGTGCCACCCATCACATTCGGCGCCCTACAGGGGGCCTTGCTGATAAAGTCACTGTGTAGGGTGCATGATTGCATCCTATATTTAGATGGCACACGATTTGTTTTTATATGATTTTTGGTATGTACAGTACTTGTGTGAGTGTGTGTATGCTTATGTATGAAAGTGATTGCCTCCATTTGTGTGCACGCTAGAGAGAAAGGTGGTATCTAAAGTGTAAAATGTATACAGGACTTGCAGGCCGTCTTTGAATCAGAGCCTCTGTGTGCATTGATAGATTGGCAAAGCAGTTTGTTCTACCAAATTTAACAATGATATATCATTATCACAACTTTGGGGGAAATCTATAAAATCAATGGGCCTGCCGGTGGAGCAGGATTAGTATTACTAACACGCTGAGAGAGTGTTAAAGTGCCCGAGTATGGATCCCAGTTGTGGCTTGGATCAATGGCATTTGTGGACACTAAGCTCAATAACAAGCCATCCAAGAACTGGTTAGAAGAAGAAAGAAATAGATGTGAAAAGCAAATTTGCTGGTAGAGAAGCTAATATCCTGTGCGCGCCTGGCTGAACATGAGCTGTGTAGCTGCTGGCGGGTGAAGAGGGAGTAGAGGGCAGGAGAGGAATAGATTCCACTGCTGAAATGATACAGATACAAATGTAGCTGTCATTATTGATATTCCTCCATCATTGATATTGGCAGACAGGGATGAAGAATGTAAAATACATTGATCTCAAAGGGTGGGAAAAATGTATTGAGTGACACAATTTGATTTAGATATTGAGTGTTTTCAAAGACACAACTGACGCAGGAGAGGTTATTGAGAAAACAGTACACCGAATATCTTTGAGATTTTCTGTTTTTGAGGGAGCGATTCTCTTTCAGATAAGAATAATCACTGACATCCCTGTTTGAACGGGGCAGAGTGAGATGTAAAGCTCTGTTTGCATGGTTTCTGCACGGAGGAACAACAAGAGGTGAGGCAAAGCCACCGTAATTGGATCTGTAAAAGTCAAATTTCCTGTTTAGTGCTCAAGTCTTGAAAAGATGACAGAGTGTTGTTTTTAAAGAATGGAGATGTCTGGCCACAAGGACAGTGTTATTTCATGAATGCAATGGCAGGCCCATTGAAAATACACATTTTCCTCAAGAGTGAACAAAAGGGAAACAAAATCTCCTGGTATAACATACTTTACTGACTATTGTACCACTACAAAGAACAAACAGCAACACACTACCTCAAATGTGCTGCTTTTTGATCACAACCTTTCAAACCGCAGTGATTGTAACATATGTGTGTTAAATATTCATGTACTTTGAAAGGGATGATATATGCATACAGTATACATATATGTGGTACATACACTCAGTGGCCACTTTATTAGGTATACCTGTACAATTTAATGCAGTCCGATACAATAGTTCAGCTATAACTTCTATGTCAACCATAGACTGTATAATAAAAAGGGGACATAGTCCAAAAACCAATGGGTGACACAGTGGCAAACGTTTTGAAGCTTTGAGTTTGACATTATGACCACTGCCATCTTGGTTTTTTTGGACCCATAAGTGACAATATTTGGATGAGAGTATGGAGCTGGGGAAGATGCATTGCTACACTTCTATCCTGAAGGGATCTGTCTAAGAATCAGAGGACACACCTTGGTAGCGACTTGTCAATCACAAGGTAGCCACGCCCTAAAGCACCCTGCTTTATTGTCTATTTTATTCTAAATGGGACCATAATTTACTAAATTAACATCATGTTGTATTGAAGAAGTCATGAAACTTGCGATTGAAATTATGAACTCATTAGAAGTGAACTGTTTACTGAGGTCATAAATCAAGTGAGAAGTAGGGTCATTGTCTCATAACACCTCTTCCGAACATAAAGCAAGCGAGTGAAGTCAGTGGGTTGGAGTGCAAAAATTTGTGTTGCAATTTCTCCCTCTGGAAATGAGTAATTTAAGTGTCTAAGTTGATTATTCATAACTAACATATTTCTCTTGAAGGTCCAGTGTGTAAGATTTAGGGGAATTTATTGGCAGAAACGGAATATAATATTAATGGTTATGTTTTTATTATTGTTTTATTATCACATGAAAGTAAGAAGTGGTGTGTTTTTGCTACCATTTATATCTAAGTGCATCCAGAGAGGACAAACAAAACACAGGCTGTAGAGGGAGCATTTCACAATTTTTACTGTCACCATAGGTTCTCAAACACACTTGGAAGGGGAAGGTGAGGTAAGTGGTATTCAATTGGTTGCAATCTACAACCTCACCTCTAGATGCCACTAAATCCTACACACTGGTTATTTAAGCCAGGCTTGTTCCTATAGTGTTGGGAGAAAGTTTGCCACTTATAACTCCCAACAGCTCTTCATTTTCCCTTCAAACCTTTTTGAAGATATCCCTATAAAAAGGCCGCTGTGGATCGTATATGTATGGCTTCTCAGCTTTGTAAATTAGTCTTTTGTCATCTGTGTTGACTGCTGACTGGAGGAGAAACAAGACTTCAGCATCGATTTTGACCAAGAAAATTGGTTGGAGGTGAAGCAAGTTCTCGTAACAGGGCAAAAATAGCACCAAGGCAATCCAGTCTGATGCACAGAGCAGGTTAGGACATCCGCATTGGGAAAAACTGAAACAATCTGATGTTCGCTCGCTCATTTGCATAACTTCTGTCAGGATACCGTGTAAGACTCAATGTAATTAGACTTCTATTTGCAACCAGAGGACCTTCCCCCTGCTGGCCATTAGAATAAATGCAGGTTTAAGACACTTTTGTGTAGTCAATCTAGACTAACACCTCAAACCTTTGTGGGGACAGTTGCTGGGGTTGTGATGATTTGTAAAACAACTGTCAACATGTGTTCTTTCAGTATCTCCTGTTATCCTACAGTATCAGACCCCAACTGATGTCCCAACACCAGAACTAAGAGACTTAAATGACATGTAGGAACTTAGACCAAGCTGATAAGAGATGCAGGAAGGCATAATAATTAGAGAGTTATACAGTAATGAAATGAAAAATGTCTTCTGCATGCCTTCACCAACTTACAAAATGCTATTAAAGCAATGTCCCTCTCACATTGTTTTCTGCCCGTAGACCTCCTCCACATCTCTTAACCTGCACACATGTGCTTGTGAAAACATTACCACACACAAAGTATTGTTCTTATTTGCAGGTGGAATCCATTTTCTTCATCTGAAAGACACTCGGAGAGATAAACAGGACATTTTCTTTCTGTCAGTGAATCTGATTGCTTATGTGCTTTTTGCTCTGTGATTGTACGTCCAATAGCAGCCAGCTCGGGCTCCAGAAGTAACTGTTGGCAAGCAAGGGGAAAGGTAGCAAGTGAACTGTGGTCAAACAACATCACTTCCCAAAGAACACAAGTGGGCCATCTATACAAAGGGCTGGTGATAACAGCAAGACAACAACCTAACTTATTGGTTTGGAGGAAAATACAAAGGAGAGAATGATTGAGCGGAAGGGGGAGAAGAGGAGAGATTGTTCTTGGAGGCACAAAATAACGCCAGGTACAAAAGGGAAGGGACAAGGGAAAAGGCAGATGAGATATTGTGCCATGAGGGGGCTGTGTGGAAAAAAGAGTGGAATAGAAAGCTCAGATGAGAGCCAGGACTACTTGTGATGGGGCCAGTTTGTTTTTACCTCTGTTTTGACAGAGATGTGAGATAGACGGAGGGAGACGTGAACAGGGCGTAATTAAACAGCCTAATGAGTTTGTGGCTCTTTTGAAGACTGTTTTTAAATGGAGCTCTGGTTTTGTGCTAGAAAATCTTCTCTTTCAGAGATGTCAAAGAAGTTTCTGACAGAGCAGTTATCACAGCATGTCAAATTGCTCCAGCTCAAGAAATGATTTGGATTTTTTTTTTCTTTTCACAGAGTGCTTCGAAACAAAAAGCCCCCCCTCCTCTCTCTAATTTGCCTTGGCAGGGTCCCGCTGGGTGGGGGGTCCGCATGGACAGAGAGGGCTTTGCCAGAGGATTATAGGATGAGAGGGGGTGAGATGAGTGAGTGTATGTGTGTGTGTGTGTATGTGTGTTGGAGGTGTGTACATCTGCGTGTGATGGGCATGGGGGTGCAGTGGAGGTGGGGGGTTTGGGGGGGGGGTTGCAAGCAATTTTTCCCAAAACGCTGCAATTGTCCCCAAGATTGAACAGCGCAGAGCGGCAACGCTCATTTTCCAGTCTATTCATTATCTCCTCTGTATTTACTTATCTTTGTCTCACAAGGAAAAAAAATCAGTGTTAAAAGGGGCCCTTTCATGTGGAGAGGGTTTTTAACAGAGCTTTACGCTCTGACATGGTTGAGTTAAACTAAACCGTAGTTATGTTATGAAAGCAGTATGAATAGCAAATTAGTACTTTCTGCCTTTCAGTGGTATTATAAACTGTATTAGATCCCTGATTTCTTCAAATTACATTTCCCTGCAGTCTCGTATAATGCCTTCTTTTGGATGAAATTCCCAATTTTGTGGTGTCAAATTAGCACAAAGAAAATTACACCATTATTCTGGGACAGAAATAATTATATAGTGTTTTTACAACCTGTGCCATAGGAGTTTATGATTTTATTTCTCTTTGAAAATAAATCCCCTCATAAATGATTCATTCGTGGTGAGAGATCATCTGACAAGGAATAATAAACCAGTACTAGCTGAGTCGTATTTACATTCAAATAAATGCAGACAAAGGAAGTTCATATGAAAAGATATTTCTTCTGTGTTTGCAACACAATAAAACATAGTTGTCACTGTCCCTCTCAATGACTGTCAGAGCTGATTTACAGGTTTGTTTTTCTTGCATCTAAGAGTTTGACACAACATCACCGCTGCAGATTCACTGAGCATTCTTTTTTTCTTTGTCACTTTACTATACATGTAGAAACCATGTCTATCTCTGATACTGGGGTGAGGAAGCTGCTTATTTTGTGCTGCTGCTGTTTAAGTGTAAACTGCAGTGGCTCGGTCTTAGTTACACAGCTCGCCAGCTGTGAACATCTTGCCAAATGATGTGATAAAAGCAAATCATTAATATCAACTTATTTGTACAGTTTTAAAGCTGCCATCTGAGCTTGCACACACAAGAGTGAGTCAATTAAGATGAAATCAAGCAAACAATTTGCCAAACCTAAATTATAGGATGAAATGTTTTAATATGACAGGAAACATAGCAATACTCTGCATATTTACTTGTGCAGTACCTTCACAAATGAGACTTAAAAGGAGCACAGACTTAACTGTACTGTACTGTAACTGCAGTTACAAAATTAGATTGGTTTGGAACAAGAAAGATTAATTTTAATCAACATGGAGATGTTGTCATACCCAAATTGAAATAAATTAATAAATAAAACATAACTTTGCTTCCCGTTTGGACCTAGTAAATGATAAAATGAGGGGAAAACCATTACCTGTTACCTGCTCTGTATTCCTGTAACAAAGCATTACATTGTTGTCTAGCTAGCTAAAAAGTTCGCCAAGCATTACATTAATTGCTAGCGAGCTAAAAAAAAAAAAAGTTAACAAAACATGTTATTATTTGCTTGCTAGCCAAAAACTCAACAAAACTTTACACTGTTTGCTAGCAAGATAAAAAGTTAGTTTAGCCCAGTTAGCCTGCTATGAGAGAACTTGTTGGCTGAATTAATGCAGTAATAAGAAGATTAAAAGTGGACAACAGCACAGTAAAGAAAAAAGAGACAGCAAGTTTCAGACAGCTTGAACAGATCAAAAAGAAAGTAGAGACACAGGTTTTGTCCCTCACTTTTCTTCGAGGAACCTGATTATTTTGTTCAATCCATTTAAAAAAGGCAGCCATTTTAAAAGTTAAACCTCCTCAAATGTAAGGTACGGTTGATACTGAATCACATTTTAATTTGGACGTTTGGTGCAAAACTACAAAAAGGTTTGACGAGAGGTAAAAATGTAACATTTCTTCATTTTAAGCTAGTTAAAAAGTTTAGTTAAAAAATAATTTAAAGTTAGATCATAATGTTATCAGATTTAAAAATACTAATCATTGTTGGTGCAACCTGGCCTTATTTCTGCTTTTATACAGTAATATTATCAGCTAAAATGACATTAACATATCTTGTAAATTGCTAAAATCTATAATCTGTTTGAGACTGTGTAAACCCCAGACACTTTGCACTTTGCATTGTATTAACTCTAAATAAACTTAAACTCTTTGGCCAAAACGTGTGCACAAGTCCAGTAAATCCAGCTGATTACAATTTCCTGTGCTGTCATGTTGTGAAACAGCTCTCCAAGAATAAACTCCAGTGTCAGAGGATGTTACAGTGTGGTTAGAGGGCCTTGATAAAGTAACAGTGCTGCACTGCAGATACAGTAAAGTCTGTGATAGAAATAGCTTGAAGGAACATCTCCTTAGGGCACACCTACAGCTCTCACCCAGCTCTTCAAGAGAAAGAGTCCTATAAAAAAAATCTCAAACAATAAGATTTTTTTTCCTCCCTTCCAACTTAATTACTGATATTTCTCTGTTATAGGTGCCTGATTTGAGGGAGATAATTAGGTGGGATATTGAAGTGGGCCTCCAGGGGGCTCAGGTCTGGTGGATCAGGCACACGAGGATGAGGGGAGACACCATCTTTTCAAATTATTCTGGGGGGCCAGTGCTCCCAAGCAGCTTATGCAGCTAAGGCTTGGTAATTAAATTATAATTTAACCTGCTGAGGGTGGAGTGGCAGGACTGGACCAGGCTGGGGGTGGTATGGCACTGACAGGATTTACACTTAATGAAATAATAAAGCAACACCAGCGAGGTAGCTGGCAGTGAAGAAACAGACGCTCCGCCACTTGGCTCTCTGTTTATCCACTCCTCAGTGTTGGGGGAAGGTTCAAAGCTAACGAGTGGCTCTTTCTCTCTCCTTCTCCATTTCTCTTGCTGTGTTCTGTTGTTGAGAGCAAGTTAGTATAGTGGGTGGCACTCAGTCAATACAGCCCCTTTTTATAGTTTAGTTTTTATTTTCTGTGCATTTACTGTATATACAGTATGTTTGTGTGGTTGTATATATTTTGCTTGTATTGCCAACATTGTTGTCCTCTCAAGGTCAATAAATGACTGTGATGTACACATGTAAGATGTGTAAGAAGTATATCAGGCCTATTCAGTTACTTTCTTAGAAGGAAAAAGTAAAGTGCCAAGGGACTGGATGTTTACATCTCCTATGTCTGACCTGTAAAGTTAGGAATTTAAATGTAAAACAATACATCTTTTTATTTTTTCTCAGCTTTATGAGGTTGAAAAAATAGAAAATGAACATTATGGGATAACAAAGCACTTTTGTAATCCTAGATTAGAAGTTAGTTGTTTTAATAAACACAATGTTCAATTTAACATCTTTTTTTTCTTTTTTTTTCCGTTTGACTCTCCTAAATTCCCTTTGTTTACATCCTGAGGTAAAACCTTTTTATAAAATGTGTCTCTAAGCTTAACAAGGGGTATAATAAATGAATAGCCTACTAATAAAAAATTGTCTTTCTAATAAACAATTTAAACACCCCAAAACTTATGTTAGCAGGTTATGAAACTCAAATCACAATTGTATAGTTGTTTTTTTAATTTATAAATGATCAAAGGCTGGATTTGGCCCAATTCCTGAGGATAACTAAGGTTTTGTCTTAATCTTAATTATTTATGTTTATTTTATTTTGTATTATTATTCTGAATCTGCGAAGAAACTGACACTATCAAATAAATTAATTGGAGTAAAAAGTATTCACCTCTGAAATGTAATTGATTAGAAGTATGAAGTAGCAGAAAATAGAAAGATTCAAGTAAAGGTAGCTCAAAATTGTCCTCGAGTACATGCTTGAGTAAATGTACTTAATTACATTTCACCTCTGACAGTATACCACCTTTTATACAAAGTTGTTAATCTTAAATCCCATGCATTAACATGTCTGTGTCAACACAAAAACAGTCTAACATTAAATATTTGTTCCTTGGATTTGCGCTGATGGCTCACTCATCCTATGTTTACTCTGCTGCATTTTGCTGGGGGGGTTTATGTTTCTTGTTGTGCTAATTCTCTGTTGATTAATTAAAGTCTCTCTGTGGGGAAGCTTAAAGTGCATGTAATTAAAACATCCTCAAAATATCTGACTCTCAAACATAAATATCGTAGAGAGCAGCAATTCATGTTGACAACAGCTTTGGTCGCAAATACACTGATGTTGGCAGGTCATTTTTGCCGTCCATTTTGAATACATTTTTTCTTTAATTTTGCTTTGTGCCCACATCTGTTGGTAGTTGTAAACCAGGAAAATTCAGATACACAACTATATTTAATATATATTTCAGAGGTTTATTCTACCAGCATTCTGATTTCCTCCGTATAGAGAAAATATACAGACATATACTCACCATCAGTCAGTCAGCATGATGCATTAATATAAAGTACGACCTAAATCCACAGTATTTTACATGAAACACGAGAAGAAGCCAGGAAGTGATTGAAACAGGGAGAAAGTGAGTGAGAGTGACACAGACAAGAAGATTTAAAGGGCAATGAGGTAAAGAGAAATATGGAATCCACCACATCTGGTTTGTGTCACTGCATCTTTTTCCTCGCCTTTCTTCCCTTCTCTCCTCTTCCTCCGTCTCTGCAGCTGTTAAGATGGATGCCTCACAGTGGAGGGAAGAACCATGCAGTGTTCATATAGCCCTGCATTGCCGCAAGCTCATTACAACCCTTCCAAAATCACTCCCGCCCTCGCCTGCCCCACTCTCACCACTCACCCGAGCCTAAATCTGCCCCCACCCCAGCCTCAGCCCCGGATCCAGCCCCAGCCAGCATGACAGACAGGCCCAGTTAACAGTCCCTGTAAGCGGCGAAAGAAAGCCGAGCAGAGAGGTAAAATGACTGGACCGCAAATGACAGGTGTAGTTAAAATAGTGAGGCGCAGAAAGGCTTGAGGACAGAGAGCCGGGGCGGCACTGTAATAAGCAGGATGAAGGAGCTCAAGCATTGCCTGAGTTTTCCTCTCTCTTCCACTAACATCCTTCCTCAGGCAAACAAAGGGAAAATAAGAGAAAGTTAACTTTTTTTCTTTTAGACACTTCCTCTCCTCATTGGGTTATTTCTCTCATGTCAGGCCTGTCTTGCACTGCCTCTCTTTAGGGCGTTAATGAAGCATCATTGATGTAATGATATTTCTAAAATTTAGGAGTTTTAATAACATGCTGTGTGTGACAGGGCTACTTGAATTGTAAATGGGCAAGGGGAGGCCATTTTGTTTGGTCCCCTTTGGACTCATTTAGATGGACACAGGAGGGATTTGCCTCCACTGCTGATCTGCATCTATTTTCTATGCCTTTCATCCATTTTCTATGTTGCCTTTTTTATCACCACCTTTCCATCAAATCCTGTCCAGCCTCATGTTTAAAATAATCAGTTTTTTGCAGCGTCTCCTTGCTGGACAGGAGGGTGCGGGGGGATTGTGAATAGATTGGAAGCGTGTAAACGGCAGTCATAGGGTGAGGGGACAGTACTGTTGTTGGACCCGGGAAGGACGTTGCCTTTTCATAATTTCAGCCTTTCAGTCTTTGAAGAAGAATTGAAGAAGAAATGAAGAATTTGTTTCTAATCTGCCTAGATGGTTAAGAAAATATCATCATCAAAATTCTGAAAATAGTTGAAAATAAATAGAATAATAATTAAAAAACATGTTTCCATATCTCATCCACACAGACCTACAGAGGTAATCAATTCTAAAATCATGCTAATGTTCAGCAGGAGCAATTTTACCATATTTACCACCATGTTAACCTGCCACCCCCTTCTCTATCCCCTAGTAACGGAGGGATTGCAGGGGCAGAGGATTTGTTTAGTTGAATATAGCTACCTGATTCATTCATGCTTTATCTGGCTGAGGTTTGCACAAGTTAGAATCTTATGTCCCTGACCATGGCTCTGAAATGTCAGTAGCCTAACTGTGGTGTGTATTGCAGCCCTGTCTCATAGAAATTGTTTATATGCAACTAATTAGCAACATTAAATACATTTAGAGGAAAATGTAATGCAGACCACATTTTCAATTAAAATAATGAGGAAATGTGGATAATATACATAACTGGCAATTCGCCAAAAAGTTGATACCTGAACGTATCATTAAAGTGTTCTTGATATGGTATTTCATTTGTTTTTCACAAAAGTAGGCAATCTTGCAGTATGCTATCCACTCGTAGTGACTGCAGCATCATTCCAAAATCAGGAGATTAACCTGTTTTTGTGTTTTGATTAGTGTGTTTTTGTTGTCTAAACCTACCCCAAATCACCATCTTTCCTTAATCTTAACCAGTGTACCTTTGTTGGAGGAGTCTGGACGCAAACCCTGGACTGCGGTGTTAAAGTTCTGTACTTGTGACTCCTATAAATTTATTGTTTCCAAGAAACACTGTCTGTGAACATAATCCAAGCAGAAAATATGTTGTCACAGCATAGTTCTGAAAACAAGTTAGTTATATACAAAGGTCATTTCCAGGAGACAGGGTTGTGTATTGATAAATCCATGGTGCTGTCCATGGTGCTGAAGAAGCAAACAGATATATGATTGTGCCTTTTTCTCTCAGTCCCGCCCTTCTGTTAGTTTTGTCAATTGAATGTCTAATGATCTCTAAAAATCTACTATAAATACTCAATTCTATACTATATTGTAGTGTCTATACTCAATAGAGTAGTGTCACCTTCATGATCAAAGTGACAAGTTGCAACATGTATTCACGGAAGAGTGTGAGGATCATAGAGACACACTGCTGTCTGTCGTATTCCTATAATATTACTATCATCATTCACTTGTGTCTATGCTGCTGAAAACACCCCCCCAGACCAAGCCTCCTCTGTAAAATAAGATATAATGTAAAATATATGAGGGGAGACATTGACTACAGGTATAGTTTTTACCTTGGGCTTAGGGTTAAGGCCTTCCCTCAAATGGAAAAATCACTGACTGGTAGGGCTGCATAATTAATGGAATATTAACTGCAATTATGATTTTGGCTTCCCACAATTACATGAACTTGAATGACTGGAATATTTTTAAAATATGTGCTCAACTCCTAGAAAACTCTGCTGTATATCAAATCAAGTGCTTCCTAAACTAACAGCGAGTTACTCTGCAGCGACAGCCTGCGCAAAATTTCCTGGATGTTGCTGCAGTCGAGAGCAGAAGAGCTAGTCTTTCAGAATATATCATCATCTGTTGTTTGGAAGTATTTTGGATGAGTTAAGCAAGAACAAATCATATGCAAAGTATGCATGAGACTTGTGTCTGCCCAATAAAAAACAAAACAAAACAAATTGTTCAACCACCTGAAAAAACACCACAAACTGTAGTACAATGAATGCATGAAAGCCAAGAAGAGTAGCATCACTGTTACCTCACTGAATCCCCGTCCTTGTCTAGCATTGATTCAGACATCCATAACAGCGACACTGTACAGTGATTTATCATGAACGTAGCACATCATGAAAGTCAAGGCACTGTTCTGTTGATTTAATTATAGCTAAATGCTTTGGTGCAATTTTAATTTATATTTTGCTCCTAAGAGATGCATTCTGAATAAGGACCAGTCCTAAGTCATCTTGTTGAACATATTTATACATTAGCAGGACGTAGCACAACATAGAGGTGAAAGTAGTGCTCTGTTTATTGAAATGTGAAAGTGCAAGATCTATGAAATATGATAAATCTAAACATTTTTCAAAATAATCAGCATTTTGCCCATAATTGTGCAGCAATACCAACTGGTCATAAATTACTAATTAAAACTGTGATCTGAAGGTGGCACTAGATAAATATATATATATATTTAAAGATCAAGGAATTACCAAAGTTATTAAAAATCCTGAGGGGAACATGCATGTCTGTACCAAATTTAATTGAAGTCCATCCAATAGTTGTAATGTCAGTAACATCCATAAATGTCAACCTCATGGTGACATTAGAGTAAAAAACATAAATCATCAGCAGGACTCATCCTCTGGCGATCATGAATGTCTGTAATCCATCCAACCCGACTGACAGAAACAGACATTGCCTTCATACCCAACGTAACACACAATAGAAGCAGCTCATACTCACTTGCAGTGTCTTAAAGTTGCTTAAGAAAGGTCTTCAAAGTAGTAATTATGGTAATTACTGTCCCCTGCATTTGAATGATTTGGTACTTTTCTGTATGTGTAACTTTCCCTGTAAGTCTGTTCTTCCTCTGATCAAACTCCCATTGCAGTTTAAAACAGTTGCGTTCTCCCTCCTCTCCTCCTCCTCGTCCTTCTCTCACTTGCCCTCCCTAACTCTGATTCCACCGCCTATCTGATTGGTATTAACAGGATTATCAATGCTGCTGCCATAATTAGAAGCAACGCACCACAATTACTGATACAGATCAGGGGGATTAAACTTCATTATGTGGTGCTTGCTTCCAGGCAATAAATCTAATGCGTTTTGATCGTATGGACTTCGTTGATACCTACATGTCAGTATTTATAAAACACTCTGCCACTATTTCCACAAGACTTATAGTGGCTGATAATTGTTGGCTCTCAACCCGCCTTAAGCCTGGGAGATACTGTACAAGAGAGTGAATGAGTCCTCTATCATAGCCTGCAAGCTGACTCCAACTTGAGGTGATGCCAGAGTCTTTATTACAGGACAATATTTGGGGCGTTTGATGCTGCATTTCATCTTTATTGAGCCGTATATTTAGAGGGGAGTGACAGAAGAGATGGGACAAAGAGCATGCTTATTGTTTTACATCAACTCCCAATGTCATGGCACACCACATGGACTAAGGTCCGCTGAGCTGTTGAATGCTCCCACAGTCAAACACATAATATTACATGCTTTATCATACTAGCCTGTGTTACATTAGTCTCCAGACTGCATTAACCTGAATCACCGTGAGGCCTCCTGTTGAGGGAGCTTCCCATCTACGGACTCACTGACATATACAGCGAGTAAAGATTACGGCCATCTGGAGGAGCTATATTTAGCAGGTCCCTGTGCAGGAGAGGAACATCTGTCTTTATCAGCGGTGGTTAACTCGGTACAGGAAACCCAGCACATGTAATTCATGCAATATTTAGATGAGAGGGTCAGAGTGCTCCTGTGGGGATGGAGGCAGTCTCTGTTGCACAGACTGCATGATTGACCTGGGCCTGGTCTGTAGAGAGAGGTGCCAGCTCTGATCTCTTTAAAGGACGAGGCAGCACGCAGGAATGTCATGCTTTAACTCCCCCATCTGCTGATGTTGTGCCTCTGACTGATAAAGCAATAAAACAGCAAGATTGCATATTAGAGTTTAGAGGCTAAATGACAGATACAGTTAGTGATGTGATGACATTAGAGCTGCAATAATAGTCAATTAATCGATTAGTTGGCTATTAAATCAATTGGCAACTATTTTGATAACCAATTAATTGTTTTAGGTCATCTTTCAAAGAAAAAAATATCGATATACTCCGATTTCAGCTTCTCAAATGTGAATATTTTCTGTTTTCTTTGTGTTTTTTTCTTTTTTTTACATTTTATAGGACAAATAGCTAATTGATTAATCACAAAAATGATGATGAGAGATTGATCTAATTGCAACCCCAGTTAAGATTATGATATGGGACCTTATTCATAAAATGGACATATGATTCTTTTTTATCTGCATTTCTATCTCATGACAGAAAGCCA
Source organism: Lutjanus campechanus (assembly GCA_027495735.1). Lineage (NCBI taxonomy): Eukaryota > Metazoa > Chordata > Actinopteri > Lutjaniformes > Lutjanidae > Lutjanus > Lutjanus campechanus. The sequence goes on from JAJHUR010074717.1 coordinate 26,507, forward strand.
CATATAAGTAGTTATTTGTCTCTTTCGGCTCATGGCCCTTCCTGATGAAACCCTAATTTGTTCTTCATTATATAAGGGGAAATCAGGTGTGTAAATTACAAATGGGCTTCTTGCGTAACCAAGGCTTTTTATGCTCAGTATCTTTTATGAATTGCATTAATTGCATCATCAGAAATATCTCAATACTACATTTATACTACAAGTATAAATCTAAGATTTTTTTTTTATTATAAATGAGTCCCCCAGCTGTAATTTACACATATATACTACTGCTACTACTACTACTACTACTACTAATATGAATAATAATAATAATAATAATAATAATAATAATAATAATAATAATAATAATAATAATAATAATAATAATGATAATGTAACACACATGGGCTGTTCTGTATAAAGAGTTCTTTGACTTTTGATGCCTTTAAGTCTGTGGTTCTCAAACTGGGGGTTGTGACCTCAAAGACAATTTCCAGGAGTTGCCAGAGGATTGTGGAGAAGAAAGTAAAATAACATATTATGGCAAGCAACATGAAATGAGAGCCAGGAAATAGCTCACACCGGTCTGATTTTTCTGGGGGGTTGCTACTTGAAAAAGTTGAGAATCACTGCTTTAAGTATATTTTTTGTAAATACTTATGTGCTCAAGTAAGATTTTGAATTTAGAACTTTTACTTGTATTTGATTGTTTTCAGATTTTGGTGCTCTAAATTAAGGAGAGGATCTGAATACGTTTTCCTCCAATGTTCTAGTCTACCAAAACCCAGTGAGGGCCTTGGAGAAAAGGAAAGTGGTATGTGAATGTGAAAACACAAATGAATAATAATAATGGACAAAAAGATAGGTTGATCTATTTCTCCTGAATATTCTATGTATTGTGTCAGTAGAACTTTGAGTAGATTTCTATAGCTAAACTTTAAATCCTTACTCTATGAAGTGGGTTTGAGAGAGGATCATTATTTCAGTGCTGTTTCATAGCTGATGCAAGTCAGGGGGAACCGGATGTTTTGATGTAAAGATTTGGGTTTTGATGGAACATTGCTTCCTGCCTGTCTCATATGAGGTGGACTGAATGAATCATATAACTATGACTAAAACATTGCAGAAACACATGTAAAAAAAAATAGCACATTCAAAATCTTTCCCAGAGATTTGGTGTTATTTTGCTTTTCCTAGTTTCCAGTTGCATTTGCAGCTGTTGTTGAGTACAATGCAGCTCCTATTTCTTTCTTCCTATGGTTGCTCAACCGTCACCTCCTCTGCCATATAAAACACTCAGTCAGTGTTCAGTCAGTATTTCTTGGCAACAGACCTGTCTTTTCTTAGGGGTGTCACGCTGTAGCGTTGCTCCGACATTGCTCAAATCAAAGCCCAACAGAGACAGAGAGGGAGAGAGAAAGGCTGAACAGACCTGAAGTCCTCCCGATCCCCCACCCACATACATTCACGTGCACAAATACACACTCAAGTACTGACACGGATTCAGCTGAGACACTCAAATCATAAAGCTGCAACATGAGGGTAACCTGGCTGTCTAACTGTTGATCCATCTCTCTGTCACACTTAGAAGAGGTAGTCCACTCACGTCTCCTTGAAATTACATGTATATACAACCAATTTGCAACAGCAAATACATTGTGTGGAAAACTTAATATTGACTGAAATGTTACTCATTAACTTACCTGGCAAGTCATAAAAATGTTGATTCTGAATGTGTCAGTAAAATGTTCAATGACATCACATTTCATTTGTTTGCCTCCACAATAGGCAATCTTGCAATACATTATCTGGTCATAGTGACTACAGTATTATTCAAAAGTCAGCAGTGACTTGGGACATGAGATGTTTTAGCAACATGTAACCAAAATGACGGTCTTTAGCTAAATTTAACCAACAGTCAGAGGTCAGCAATTGCTCCAGGTCCCAAGCTGCAAGAGCTCCATAAAATGCCTCATAAACTTATTAGTAAGAAACTTTTTTTTTTCAGGTTTTTGCTTATTATGTCTTTTCTGAGTGTCTCAGAGTCCCCCACTACAGCGAACTATTCCATGATTTTAGGAAGGAAGTGATTCAGGAAGACAGTAGCCAACTCATGTATACAAACAGCTTGGTGGTGCTGAAAAAAGGAGGAAATGATAGGATCCTTTAAGACAATACCCATTCAGCCATAGCCTGTTCACCGTGCCGCTGTTTGGCAAGAGATACAGAAGTATTTGCTGCTGTACCACCAGACCTCAGAACAGCCTTTTTTCTGAGGCTCTGAGATTTCCTTCATTTATCCTTCTCACTTAATCATAAATAAATGTTTATTTTTATCACTTGTTATGTACTCATGGATTGAAAAATGGGGAGAAGAAGGGCCCTGTGCCTTTGTTTGCTGCTTTACTAAATCCACCTCCGATCAAAATGCTTTTGTTGCCTAAACTTATCCAAAAATCACAATACTTTCTGACCTAAACCACAGTGCCTTTGTTGTAGGTGTCTGGACAGGGACCCTGGACTGTTGTGTTAGTCCTGCACTTGGCAAACCCGCTATCCACACCAACCATGTCACTGCAAATTCTGGACATTATATAAATGTATTTTTCCAAAGAAGCATTTTCTGTGAACAAAGTCCCAGCAGGAATTACACTGTCACTACTACGTAACTATGAAAACAGTTATATACATTAATATACAGTAACATACAAATGTCAGGAGACACGGTTGACATTCACTGCTAAGTGCTTCATTAGTTTGTATGTGAATACATACTGGTATTGCCTCATAGAATGTCTTTAGTAAGGCTGCAACAAAGGATTATTTTCATTACCAATTCGCCTGAAATGAAATGAAAAGCAGCAATTCCTCTCACTTGAGAATCAGTAACCAGCAAATGTTTGATACTTTGGCATGAAAAATTAATGTTCAGTCGATCATCACAATAAATTAGCTAATCGATTAATTGAGTAACTGTGTAAAACCACTGGATATTAAGGGTCCCACCACCTGAACTCCATGCTCATCAGTACATAACAAAGACCTGTATCCTCATACTTACCTTTTAGTGCTCAGACAATACAAACACAACTTTTTTCCAGGAGGGATGGAAGTTGTACTTTAGCAAGCTTATAAGCAGACAAAATGGCTGCAGTATTTTTTTTCTTTTTTTGAAACTGTTCCAATAAGCTCCCACTGGGGAGAGAATCTTCATCTTATTAAACCAGTCATCCACTCACAGATACACAGTGATGATACTTGCATAATAACTTTTAAACAAAAAGAACAATCTCATTCACGAGCTGGGCTGACCTTTTTTTCTCTCTTCCTGCTAAGTGATCTGCCATTGTGCAACAACAGCTCCAATTCAAAATATAACATCATTTAGAAATGAAGCCAATAACCCGTTAAGATATATGAAACTCATTTGTGAAATGTTTGAGAAATTGCTGCCAGGGGGTTGTGGTGGATGAATGCGGTCTCCAGTGCCAGTGCTGAAGATTCAGAAAGGGGAGGTAAATATTTCAAATAAGAATAATAACACCATGAAACCATTTGCAAACTTAAAGGGCAGACACACGCACGCACGCACACACACACACACACACACATACACACACCAGCAGACATTCTCCCAGGCTTTGAAATGACATGATATAAAAATGCTGTCCTTCATGCTCTGCAGTTGATGTCTGATATTTCATCCTTGTTGTTTTATTAAAGATTTAAACAAGTTTACATCTCCAACAAATACAAATTAGACAATTTCTCTGACACATACTCTGATCTAATGGGGAAAATATGAAGAGGAGAGGAGAAAGGGATGGAGGGAGAAACTGAGTTTGTGATGGTGTATTATATTTTCTTATGTGAATTTAATACATTTAAAGAAAACATAATTTTAAGTTATCAGTGCTGAGAGGGCCAGTGTTACATTCTTGTGGATATGACTTGTCAGAATAAAAGCGTATGGGAATTGAGTTTACCCTTAAAATTCACAAAATAACTTTATGTGAATATGAGCATCTCCTTAAGCATTGTTTGTCTTGTGTCCATGTTGGTATTAATAAATGTTTGCTGCTTTACAGCTTTTTTCAATTGCTAACATGCATTGGTCCAAACTGAAGTTATATTGTCAAAACTCCTCACACAGTCAGCAAAACAGAAGTCTGTGGACCAAACTGTGAATCATTTTTCATTGCTCTCACACAAAATGCATTCAGTGACCACATTTTCCAAAATCCATGGCCTGTTTTCTCAGTCATATTCCACCATCTGCAAAACAATATAGATTTGCAGCACATTTCTCAAATGCTAACACACTGTTTTCGAAATTCTTAAAAACATATTAAAAACAGATGGATATATGTCATGCATTTCTGCACATTTAAGCAAATTGCTGCCCTTTCTTTCTCTGAAGATATACCTTAATACAGTCATAAGGTGAAAGGTTTTTATTCTTTAATGAAATGCTGATTTATGTGAAAAAAAAACTTTCAAACTTTATTGATAAAAGTTCATTATTTATGTAATGCTCCCTGTTGTTTTTTTGAGGGCCAGTTAGAATCTATGGCCCTGACCACAGCTCTGAAATATCAGTAATCTAACTGTGTATTGATAAATCTATGGTGCTGTCCGTGGTGCTGAAGTGGCAGATGGATTTGTGATTGCACCTTTTTCTTTCAGTGCCCTCCTTCTCTCAGTTTAGTATTGGATATAAAATATACTTTAAACTATATAATAAATTAAAAATTACAAAACAAACTATGGGTTATTTAAAAGAACTGGTATTTTCATCAGTAGAGTGCTCTTGTTAGGCCACCCACTGTTAAAAGTTAACAAATCACCCACTGTTTACTTTGTGCCCACTGACTGAGATTTGTCTCCAGTGCTTTGGTCAAATAGAAATATTTTGAGAGACGTATGAAGTGTTTTGATGATTTTGAGTGAGTTGCGGATGGTAGATTAACTGTAGCTGAGATTTGTGCTGGTACTTTAGACTATACAAAAATCTTGAAAAAGTGGCTTCAGTATTGACGTATGCTTGTAAGCAATTGAAAAAAAAAACAATAATGTAATGGTACAGTCTGTCATACATTTACTGGATCGGATAAAAGGAGACCTCTTGAAGCATAACATCTGCCATCATCTTATTTTTTTCCTGTAACTCTGTCGATCGACTTCTTGTGCCGTTGTTTTATCTTCCGCATTTACTACATTTAATTTCTCTGTCTCATTCTGTTGTCGGCTCTTATGTCTCTGCTCCTCTGCATCCTCAAAGTCAATCGATTATCTCCGCGGCTGAGCTTCTTGCTCTCATCTGACGCGTTGGGTATCTATCCTTGGCTTTCTGACCTGGGCCAACCCCCCGCCTCAACCCTGTGGCTCCTTCCGAACTTTGATGGCAGCATCCATATCCATGTCACCATGTCTGACACTGTCCGTCCTGCATCAATAAACATTTGGGGAGGGAAGATTTTTCTGAATAATTTATAGTGCATGATTAGAAACTCTATCCTGAATGGAGGATCTGGTTGCTTGTATATTTGTCTTGGATCTTTACAATAAAACATGACCCAGTCTGATTAGAAAGTCCAGTGCCGCAGAGCTTGTTGGGTGTGTGTACGAGTGTGTGTGATTGTGGATTTGGTATTTAGGGTCTAGATTTGTTCTGAAGTGGCTCTGAATGAACAGACATAGTAAAGAAAAACTCTGTTGAGACTTAACATTTTCATTAGACCTTCCCTGTGTGTTCCCCGCATAGAGAAATACAGATACACAGAGAAAACTGGCAATGTTGGTGTGTTTAATACATAACATTTTTGGTGTCACATTGCTCACTGAGACATCTTAGCCTTAATTATAGTCACATGAAATTGTCAGACAAGAGTAGAGGAGCATATCTGTATGATTTAATGAATCACAGACAGACATACTGAATATTTGTTTTAAAATATGAACATTGTAACCTCATAAAACAATGTATCTCTGTATGACTAATAAGACATGCTCGTAAGATCGAGACAGTGATCCCAAAAATCTAAATAAGTACAAGCCTATCGAATTTAATTGATATGTGAACTTCATATCCACAGTTACAATAGTAATACATATTTTAAATTGGTTCTGGTTACTGCTGAATATGTGTTTGAGTCTTTCAGTAGTCCTTTTGTTTAGTTTATGTCAAGCAGTTTATTTCAACAACTTACTGAAGTTGATCTTGCAGTGACACACTCACCAGGGTGCCACCAGTGAGAAATAAAAACATTGCACTGACAGGAAAATAAAAACTTTAAGCCATTATCTTTATTTAAAACGTGCATCTGTGCCGACAGTTTGCAGCTATTTTTCTCATGATTCAGACACAGTCTGGAGCCTCAATCTTTACCATCAACATCTGAAAGGATACTAAACTTAAAAAGTGATGCATTCTTCCCATCCCAGCACCCCATCAGTTTTACAAATTGCAGAGGAATATTCTGCACACTGAAAATCTCAAATCTCTCCAGTTTCTCACAGTTGACAGAGGCAGATACAAGGCAGAGTGTCTGGTCGTCCTTCACTGGGGCCTTCTTCTCTTTATGTTTCAGAGGGGACAGTGGAGAGAGCGCACCACGAACTTCTCATCATACAGTAGTGGAAGAGTGTGTTTGGGGTGGGGAGGGGATGTTATGTTCATTAGCACAGTCAAAATGCCTGCAGGCATAAGCAGAGGAGGAGTGAGTGAAGGAGAGCGGCGAGGGGAGGGAAGGGGAGGAGGGGGGGTGGCTTGTATGGAAATTGACCAGTGTGCTGTAACTGTTCATCTGGTGTAGGCCTTTGAAGTGAGCTGTTCAACACTGCAGCCGGCCTTGTTCTTGATAATTGCCTAAATGATCTCCATGGAGCGCAGGGTTGTGTTACAACTGAACTAATCCAGGGGCAACCCGCTGATTTGACAGAGAGCTCTTCGCTATGTCAGCCCCCCCCTACCCCCTCCACCCCCCCTCGCCCAAACAACAGCGTATCTTCCATTCTGTTTCGTCTGTTTATTAGACTAACACAGCGGGGGGTGTCATGGTAGTGATGTGGGTTCTGGAGGCACGGGAGGGGGGGGTTCTGTTTGTTGTAGGCATGATGGCCTCTGCGCTCCCCGAGCTTAGCCACACGCTTAACCCGCACTCCTTGACATCATACCCTCCGCTCGCCCCCATTGATATGTAAATGAGCAGCAGCCCCGTTTGCAAATGAGGGAGGAATAATTAGTCAGGAGCACTTAGCAACAACAACAATAATACACGCGTCTGATCCAGGCTGAGCTGCTCTCTCTTTGTCATTTGAGCTGCTGCTGGCAATCAGACAAGCCCCCCCACCCCTCTTCCCCCTCCATCGCAGAACCAGAGACACTGGTGGGTGGTGGGGCATCCACAACAAGTACAGTGTTTGGCCTTTTGGAGCCTCACCAGGGTTTAGGGAGCCAGTGGAGCATGGAGGCCAAGCAGAGCCCAAGGCCAAGAGCAGCGAGTACAGAGCACAGCCTGGGTTGGAGACCTCTCTGGTATGCAGGGAGGTCAGAGCAGAGAACGAACCGGAGAGGAAGTAATGTGGATACCCCGAGACCTGAGCTTTACAGGTCCTGAAGGAAGAAAGAGCACCGTCACACGCATGTCCATGAAAAAGGCAAGGCTTAAGTGGAAAAATGAAAGTTCAGTTCAATTTTCAGTGAGGAAAGTACCGTGTTAATGTGTGTGTGTGTTTCTGAGAAAGAATGAGAGAGAAAGAGAACACGAGGAGGAAGTTGATGAAAACAAAATGGCTGATGAGAGGGGGGGAGAAAAAAACACAGCTTCCATTTCGGGAATATGACTCAGTACCTTGACTGGGAAAAATAGATTATTATGTCCAATTTACATACAGCGCCAGCGCTTCAAAGAGGCGGGTGTCATGTTAGAACTCCGGTGCCAGGCGTAATGAAGAGCCCCCCTCCCACTGTCCCAGGACAGGCCCAGTGGCAGGGTATCAGGTAGACTAAGGTCCCATATAAAAGCGGCCCCTATGAATTATAAATCATAGGCCACTGGAGCCACAGCCTGTGGGATACAGAAGGGGGTAAGAGGGACTATATTCCCGGAACAAAGGACAGCGATGGGAGGGGGCTAAGGTGGAGGGGTGCTGGGTTAGTGACATACAGTAAAAGTTAAAGAAGGAGGTAGAATTTGATGGTGTCTCTGTCATTGTCAAACACACTGTGAGTAATATCTCTGCAGCAATGATATTAAAATTTAAAACAATTAGTGCTTCAGAGTGTCCATTGTTCTTATACTTGCTTTGTCCACTTGGGCCTGACTGATGATAATGATATTAGGAAGTAAGAATTTTCAATATATTATTGATATATTGGCCAATGATCAATGCAGTAATCTTTGAAATGGGCTTATCAAACACTTGTGACAATGATATGCAATGGAAGCAAGACAGTTAAACAATAACCTTCATTGTTCATAATGACATCAGAGCGCTAAAACAGTAGAATTTTACCAATATTCCTCATAATGGCAAATGACTATTTAAAAAAACATGGACAAAAATATGCACACTGAACCTGAATTAATATGTACATGAAATGTATGTTTAATCAACATAGCAATCTGCATTATGTTCCATCAAACAAAATACAGTTTTCATACTGGACAACATATACGCTGATACTGATACAGGCTGATATGATTAGATAGACCAACAACAGCCACTCAGTGTCTGTTTGGTTCTATTATGTCCACTATAGCCAGACCGAGATATCAGCCAACTGATATAATTGGCCCAATATTGACCTATCACAGTTATTTTGGTTTAAATCCGTATTGGCATAAAAATTGTCCAATGTTTTTTTTTTTTTTAGCTTTATAGGTTGCATTTTGTGTATGTTAAGTTGTATTAGTGTTTTCTTAAATAGTTATTTAAAATAGTTAAAAATACTGGTAAAAGTTTACTGTGTCAGTGTCCTCGTTTCATTGTGGACAATACTGTTCATTGTTTTACTGTGAAATGTCCTGCCTACATGACATATGTTTGTCACAAGTGTCAACCACTTTTGAGGGATCATCGAAAAAATATGTTTATTTATATATTCTACATTCTATATAAAGAATAGTGACCAATATGCCAATATCTGAATTACTTCACCCCTAATATCAGTATTGGCATCGGCCCCAAAAATCCAGTATCAGTCAGGCCCTAATTTTGTGTAAGGCTGTAGGATTCTAGCCTGTGACATTCATATGTGTTGCAGATAGTCCTGAAAGACTGGCCTCATATCCCATAATGCATTGCTAAGGGTTTGTTATTTTATGTTCTAAAAAGCAAATGTTGCTTTTTGTTAGTTTTTGTAATGTGTTTGTTCAGAAGATGGTGGTTTATGTTGGTAATTGCCATTTAGGTGAGTACATTTCTTCACTCCAGCTGTATTTTGACATGAGGATTTGTGATGTGTACCACCTCTGTCAATGTAGAGTTGTTGTTAAAATAGCTATTTACTTCTCATTCCGTGCTGTGTCTCACATTAGTCTGATATCTGATGATTGACATATGTCACTGTCGGCCCCTGATAGTGGTATTGGTTTGGATCAGTCCCATCTCAGGTCCACACAGTGTGTTTGTACTTTCTTTATTTACACCTGTTCATTTCTGAGTGTGGAAATATGTTCCACATGTGTATTGTACCTCATGGGGCAGCAATAGGAATGTCTTAGATTTCTGAATATTTTCTCCACCATTTTGTGTCTGTGCACACACACACGCACACACACACACACGCACACACACACACACACACACACACACACACTGAGAATAAGCACAAGTGCACATGTTCTACTTTATTCTTGTGTTCATGTGAAAAGATTTTTGAACCACCTGGAGTTCTCTGGTCCTCCCCATTGGTCAGTGGGTTGTAGGCCTGGTTCAGTCAGAGGTGATTGAATAGAAATATTGTTTTTTTTTCTTTTTTGGGGGGGTGGAGGGGGCATGCTGATGAAAGGTTGATTGATATGGTGTCAGGCGCTCTGTGATGGATTAAATTGTGTGTGCAGACGTGGCCCTGGCCAGTCATGGCTGTTGCTGCCTTTTCCGCCAGCCACTGCTGCGGCAGCTTTAAGAAAATTTGATTTTCGCAGCTCAGAAACACACGGCAGCCCCTTTCTCTCCGCTGCCTGACTTCCATTTAGTTTGAGAGTGCACAAGTGATTCTTTATTGGATGAAATCTGCGCCGGATTGGATAAAGTGTTAGAGCGCTGAGCCATCTATCACTATCACCGCCCCAGCTCCAGTTTCATTTTAAAAGAAAAGAATAAAAGCAGAAAAAACAGAAAAGAAGAAGAAGAAAAACAGACAGCCATAGGATGTTGGAGATTTGAAAATTAACTGTGGCAAGGAAAAAAAAAGATCTATCCTCCAACCACTAAGCCTGTTTCCTCTGTTGGAGGATACCAAGCTTTTCACTGTAGAGATGCTTCCATGACTCACTAGTCTCTCAAGCTCTCCTGCCTCTCTGCTCTCATAATGTCTGCTGCTGACCAGCTCCACACCTGTTCACACCTGGCTCCATAGGTCTAGTGCCTTTCACTTAGGTGTTGCTTATATGGCAGGCATGTGTTAAAACTGGGCTGAATGTTCTTTTACTGAATGTCAGTGGAAGCTTAAGACTTCCGTGTGACTACAGCAACATGATACTGGACTTAATGTAGATCCTGTGTGACAGAGCTGTGACCTGTGTTCAATTAAAGGAGCTGCTTTTAGAAGCTATAGTTAACAATTCACTAAGGCTGCAACTAACAATTATTTTCATTATCAATGCTGATTATTGTCACAGTTGAAATTGTTTAGTCTATAAAATGTCAGATGCTCTGTGCTCTATTTTTTGAAGCCCAAGGTGACATCCTCAAACATCTTGTTTTTCCACAACCCAAAGATATTTATCTTACTGTCATAATATAAAGGAATAAAGAAACCAGAAAATATTCGCATTTGAGAAGATGAGATCCGAGGATTTCCACTTGTGACGTCTTCAAATTGCTTATTTTGTCCAACCAACAGTCCAAAACCCAAGGACTCTTCATTTATTATCAGAAATGATAAAGAAAAGCAGCAAATGCTCACATTTAAGAAGCTGGAACCAGAAAATGTTTAACATTTTTGCTTGAAAAACAACTGAAATTACTAATCGATTATCAATGATTATCCAGCGATAATCGATTATCGCTGGAAATTTCAACATTATTTTGTCTTTAAATGAGAAAAGGGAACAACATCACAGTACAGTGCAAGTTCTCCCTTCAGGTTAGAAAAATTCTGTCATCATCCAGGGACTCGATATCGTTTTGCAGGAAGGACCAACCACTACTGTTAGCTATAAAGAAATCCAGTCAGCCAAGCTGTCAACACTATTACTACTATTACTACCACGGCGACTGCTACTGAAAAATATTCTGGGACTGTAGGTGCTGGTGACTGGGATGGTGTTTGTGTAAAAACACAAGTCCTAGAATAAGTTTATGGCACTTGAAGTGACGTGTGAATAGCATACTTAATAAAGTACATTTAAATGCACATAATTATTACTGCTTAATCTAAATGTACATTCACATACACAAAGTAAGGAAAAGCTGGACAAACAATTAATAAACAAGCATAAAACATATTAGGCTAAAAAATTTCACCAAACAATTTAGTATTTAGGTAAACCAAATGTAACAGAAATGAGTGAAATTACATTACTTTAATATTGTGATACTTGGATTAGGTTACTGAGTACATTTTTTAACAGGTAATTGTATTGGAATACATTTTTAAATTAACCATCACAACCCTGGAAATATTTACGGTCTGTCTTGCAGAATAAAGCAGCGCTACAGATCACCAAAACAATAAAAACAACATAATGCATCATGCTCGTGAAATGCAACATCTTACCAACAGCACTTGTGACATTTTGGTTTCCAGTAGGTTTCAGATGAGTTTCTATACGAACAAACACAGGTTCTCAGAGCTTTAAGTATCTGTGTCCCACCCTCTCACTGACCCTGTGACCCCAGGTGCTACAATCAGTGTGCAGTCTGAGTTGTTGTCTTGCCCGGCCTCCCTCAGGGCCTTTCCTGCCATTCTAACCTTGTTTCTGATCCCGTCCTGTTCTGCTCTCCACCCCTATGTTCAGCCTGGGTAATGCCGTTTTCTCACTCCCCCTGGTAAATGTCTCATATATTGGCCTTATCGGAGGCCCATCTACACCGCACAACATTTACCTTGCTGGAGCCCAGCAGAGAGAGAGCCCGTATCTTCATCAAACACCAGTCAGCAGAGAGAAAAAAGGGGATTGAAGGACTGCTTTATGAATTATTGAGATTAAAATCTCTCTCTTATTACCTATCCTTTCCTTCTTCCATTCCATTTTCTTCCCTTTCTTTTTCTTTTTTGGTTAAATTTTAAAACATTTATATCCCTCTGTTCCTGAGTAAACGAGCTCGGGGCCGATTTTCCATTAAAAATAAAAGTTGAGGAGAGGAGGAAAGAGAAGAAGTATGTAGCTTGGTCGGTTTTAGTTTTTAGTCATCTTTAATCAGCCCGGTGTTTCTGTACTGGGGAAGAAAAGAGTCAGATGAAACAACAACGTAATGATTTTTTCTTACTAGTTTTCTTCACTCTTGGATGTTGGGAACTTAAAAGGAATGTAAAAGAAAGACTTTCTTACCTTTTATTATTACTGTCAGCGAGTCCTCGCTCATTCTGACTTTGTTCAGTGGCCCAAGTAATTTTCCAACTTATTAAAATAATGATGCATTAACAATGTACTTGCCATTATCCTAGGTCAGGTATTTTTGAATGGTGGATTCATGGCTGAGAGCCTGAGCATTTCTTTAATGATAGTCTGCCTGTATCAAAGAGGCTGGCCTTAACCTGTGACATGAATCTTTCTATTTCTCACTTTACCTTCAAATCTCTGCTGTACTCCTTAAAACTGCATTAATTCATTAGAAAAAAATACATGAGCAGAAGCACATGGATTTCTTTCCTTTTCAAATGTACAACAGCAGTTGTTTCATTCTACATTTTTGTCAATCACAAAACTGTTTGATTTGACAGAGCTGACTGATAAGTGGTGGCTAAAACAGTGTTTCTCTTATACAAGGTATTTAGACGTGCAGTTCATTTCAGTCAAACAACATCTGACTTCATGAATTAAAGAGAACAGGGAGTATATTTAGTCCAAAAGAAAAACAGTGGTGATGGCAGTTTCATTTAAAATCCTGATTTAAAAAATGTTGGGATGCTGTGCAGGGTTCAGTGTTAATGTAGGCTACATTTCCGTTTGCTCAGTTGGGCAAGTGGGTCAAAAATCTATTTGCCAGAAGTCAATTTTAACTTGCCCTGGCCCAAATTGTCTTTTCTAATTTTTTATTAGAGGCCATCAAATAACACCAAAGACTTAAGTTACTTGTCATGTTTAATGTAGTGCTGCAATGTCTGTAAAATGTCAGAAAATAGAGAAAAATGTCCGCCCCAGCTCTTCAAAGTCCAAGCTTATGTTTTAAAATATGTTTCTGTCAGTATATAACCCCAAATTACATTAATGATTAATTGATAATCAAAATAGTTTAATTGTTTAATACTTTTTACCACATGTCTGGTCAGGCAGGTGAGTTGCTAGATTTACTAGCCCGACATGCCATTTTACTTGCCCCGGGAAAGTGGGCAAACCTTATTGTTGAGCCTTGCTGTGCAAAATATAAAGAAAAACTAAATGTGATCAAATTCAGAATGAGTGTGTATTTCCAAAAACCAAGTTTATGACTTTGAACATTAAATGTGTTGTATTTGTACTATATTCAATTGAATACTGAAAAGGATTAGCAAATCATTGAAATCTGCTTTTAGCTATATTTTACACAGTTCTTAACTTTTTTGGAATCAAGGTTGTAAAAGAAAAATGGTCAGGTTTGCATCAAAGAAGCATCTAGATTTCCATAATTCTGCCCATTCAGTTTCCCACATAAAGCAGACAATGGACATAAAGAAGCTGAGGACCATCATTCAGGGAGACGACCTGAGTCTGACTTGCAAGTATGTCCTCTCCTCTGAAGGGCCATCATAACTAGAGCATAAGAGCAAAGGTCACAAGGCCCCACAGGAGCCATCAGGATCCAGGAAATAATCCAAGCGCTCCACAGAGGGCACTCAGCGTTGGCCGGTGGACAGGTTAGACTAGAAGACAGAGGTAGCTGCATCACAGTGAGCAGCTTAAACATGTGGATCTCACATCCAGCCTGTGGTCTCAGGCCTGCTATTTATGATGCAGATATGATACAGGGGGCTCACCAATGTGGTCATACACCATGAGTGGTGTGTGTTTAAATGTACTCTTAATAAAATATTTCTGGGGCTGTGCGGAGTCGTGGTCCCTGCGCTCATTAGAGGTCTCTGACCAGCTTGATAAGTGCGGCTCTGCTCCATAATGATTTATTAAGGCTGGGGGTGGGGAAGGCTGGTAGGTCCAAACTGCCTCAGGACACTCCAACCGCAGAGACATTTAAGGGTAAAGGCTTGGAGTAGAGGGTGCCTCTGAACAGATTTACATCATCCAAGATGCATTTCAAAATGAATTATGTAAGACCAAATGAAATACATAGGAGTTTCACAATTTTTGCCGCCTTTTTTTCCCCCAGCTCTTTTTTTCTTCTCTTCCTTCCTTCCTTTCTTCCTTCCTTCCTTCCGATGCTCTTGTCTGCATCGCCCTGAGGTAAATTCATGGCCATTTGCTTTATACAGCAGAGCACTAATGGACAGACAGGGGGACATAAGGGATGGTGTTTAAAAATGAATGGAAAAGAGATGGTAAGATGTGCACAAACAAACAAGTCTGACTAATTCACAGGTTCAGAGTGAGATGTGTTGGGCTGGGCCAGGAGGGACGAGAGATGCAGGCCTGATGAGGGAGAATAAACTTACAGTATGTGGGTTGGGGTGAGTAGGGTGGTGGTCTTTGGGGTCACACTGCTATTGCCCCACCGTCAGTCAGCACAGGAGTCTGCAGGTCAACTGGGCTGCAAAGCAACCAACAGTTCAACAACCTATTTGATCTAACTGGTCTGTCACATCCAGAATTAATATATTTATGCAAAATGCTCACTTATAATTGTCAGCAGGTTCTTTTAGTGAATATGGCATGTATGAACTTTTATACTGACTCTTTCTTTGGTTGGAAAAAAGGCTTGGAATAAGCGAGACATCAGCTTAGCAAGTAATATTTACAAAATGTGAATGAATGAATCCAAACTGACCTATCTGTTTTAGATGTGTTTAAATAAGCTTGTTTTTTTTTAAAGCAGTTCGTTCACCCAGAATAAAAACATTTTTTCATCAGGACATGATAATGAATTAGCAACTGTATGATTAGTTTAACTGGAGACGAGAGTGGTGTTGTGCATGGTAGTCAATTGTCCTATATTTTAAAATGAATTTTAAAATTGTAATCCTACTAATAATCCCAATTTTTACGAAATGTATCTGTAATTGAATTATGTCTTTCTTTCTGTTATTATAAAGGGATACAGTTACCTTTTTGTGTCCTAACTCTATTGCATCTGATCGTTACTTCTCAAGCCTGTGTATTTCAAGTATTTTGTCTGCACAAATGTTATATTTTTTGTCCAGAATTCACAGTGAAATGTGAAGTGGTTTGTAAAAGTGTGTAGAAAATGGGCAGGCCGAGAGTGTTGAGAGAGAATGAGAGAGATGAGGAGGAAGGAAGAGGGCTTTGCTGCTCTGAGGTACAGCCCTCTGATCTCCTTTTAAGTTGTGGCCCAGCATGCTCAGCAACACAGCCAGTCAAACCTGCAGCCCCCCAGGGTTCAAGCTCTGCTCAAAGGGTTCTCCTCTCTGAGGCTCCTCTGCGTAACCGCCAGGCCACAACTCCTTTCCACCTCAGTGATCACACACACACTCCCCGACCAGCACTCGCATGTTGACACTGTGTTTGAGGAAGCGTTCTGTGATAATGTCCCAGTATTGATCAGCTATCTGTGATGATAGCTGTTGGGAAAGCGACCTGAATTCAATCTGGAATGATTGTTAATGCTGGATAGGTGGCTCAGTCTGCGGTCTGTCGTATCGAGGGGAGGGGGTGAGGGGTGTCGGGGTGTCGGGGTGTCGGGGTCCAGGGTTCACCAAAGGTGAGGGGCCCTCCCTCCCATCTGTAGTGCTGGGAGTCAAGTTCAGCCAGAGGGTCTATGGGGGACTGGAGGTCTGGACGCCATGTCCATCTGGATCAATCTGCATACAGAGGCCAGCTGACGGAGACAGCCCCTCCTGGCTGCTGACAGGAGACGATGGCTGAAGGGGACACTTGATTTGGGAAATGTGATTTTTCTAAGCAGTGGAGAACTGAACTGCTAGCCTTTATATTTAGTTAATGCAATGCAAATTGATTTTCAATATCACCATCACTGCTTATATCTCACTGCTTCATGTTTATTTGACTTACAGTATGGATGTAATGGAAGGATGCGGTCAGTAATTACTTTTTAAAAAAAATCACACTAAAATAAAGTGACAGCTAACTTGGCAACTTAAATACACAATTACCAAATTAAAAGCGTTTTAAAAAAGCACATTTGAATATAAATTTTGCTCTTAGGGTTGATGCTCACAATTGTCTTGTTTGCAAGTAGTTGTCATGCATTTGTGATTTGTGTGCGCGTGTGTGTGTGTGTGTGTGTAAGGCATTCATGAGATTAGCATGAACCTTGTCCTCCATGAAGGTGCAGAGGCCAGGCACACTGCTGCCGCCGCTCATATGCATCTCTTTTATTGTCTATTGTGTGTAATCACAGTCCTTTCGCTTCTCAGTGCCAGACTTTTGACCCTTTTTATTTCGCTGTCCATTTTCAGCTGCCCCACAACCTACCAGGCATTAGACTACTGAACAGATGTGCAGGGGGGGCAGCCAGTGAATGCTAATGAGGCCTTCTCAAACACCAAATCCTTTTCATAGTCTGGGTGCCAGAATGAGGAAAAAGTAGTATAAAGCAAATGTTTAGTCTAGTTTTAGCTGAAATGGTGGGTTTATTTAAAAAAAGAAGCTTTAAATACAGCTAAAACTCATAAGTCATCATGTGCGTCATATAGGCCCGTGTGTGTGTATTTGTGTCTGTGCGCGTCCATAACATGCAAGTGCGTGCACGTGTGCGTTGTGGCCGTTCGTGCGTCTGTGCATGTGTGTCCCCCAGGCTAGACAAAGCATGCTACTCCTTGGCAGTTCCCCCCTGTCACTGCAGAGGCCTCAGTGTGTGTGAGTGTGCGAGTGTGTGTGTGATCAATCTCACGTGGACCAGTCATGGTGTCAGGGCAGCAGAGGATCTGACTCTCCCTCTCCTTCTCCCTCCTCTCTTCTCTCTGCCTCCCTTCTCTCCTCGTCTCCCATTTCTCTTCCTCTTCCTCTCTCCTGCTCCTCTCCATCCATCCTTTTCTTTTGACTGTGTGGACAGTAGGAGTGCCGGGTCAGGAACGAGCCTATAGAGCGGCCATCTTTTCTAGAGGATAATTAATGCATGCCAAAGCTGGAGGGCTGATCCCCGTCACCGGACGGCTCCAAACAGGTACCTGTGCCTTCTTCCTTTTTCTGTGCAGCTGCCCAGCTCTGTTTCACTTTGCTGACTGACTGATTTGCTGACCAGCACTCACTCATGCTTTCACTTTTTTCACACTGTCTCCTTCCCCTCCCTCCCTCCCTCCCTCCTCCTCCCCCCCTCACTCACACACACAGTTACACACACACTGTACACAGCGTGCACGCCCCATTACTGAGTAACTTTTAATAGTGTTTGCTGGAGTGAGAGAGGAGCTCGGTTTCCCTGTTGATCTACATTGTGTGGGTTTACAGGTTTACAGGTGTAGAGTTAGAGAGACACGTTTTATGCTCCGAGGTGGCAAATGTCATGTTTTTCAAGTTGAAGTGGGTTGTCTTTACTGCTCTGGGCTGTACTAGGTGCTTCTACACCTCTGATCGCCTCTGATCGACTTTCTCAAAGGTTACAGCTTTTCTCTTCTCTGTGATTTTGTGTATTTGATGTGTTTTTCCTCGCTGAGATAAAAAAACCAAACTGTGTGGCAAACTGTGATGATTCTGAAGCAGTTAAATCTGTTTGACTGCTTTGCAACGTTGTTACTTTTTTAGCCTGAAGTGGTTACTGAAATGTTGCAGCTTGTTTGAAATAAGAAATTCGTAAAAAATAAAAGAGAAATAAGGAGATGTTCATTTATATTTTTTTAAAGACAGTAAAAGCAAATGCTCTTTCCTACATTTCTTTTTTTAAATATTTTTTCTTGCCTTTTATGATATTGATGATACATTGTGATTATTAATACCGTGGTGCACTGGATCGTTACAGACATGATAGTTTTCTGTTTATTGAATCATATTTATCGCTGATTTAACAGCCACTCATCACTTACCACTTTACTTTGTGAAGGAATTAGAGCTGCAACGATTAGTTGTTGAATCGGTTACTTGTATTAAATTAACCACCTACTTTGATCATCAATTCATCATTTTGAGTCTTGTTTTTTATTTTTAAAAAAAGGTTGCAATTTTCTTATTTCAACTTTGACAGTAAACGGAATATCTGTGACTTGTGGACAAGACATTTGAGGATGTCAAATTGGGCTTTAGGAACTACTGATTAACATTTTTCACCATTTTTTGACATTTCACGGACCAAAAAAATAATTGATTAATAGAGAAAATGATCAACAGATTAATAATGAAATGATGATGAAAGTCATCATTAGCTGCATCCCTATAAAGAATAGAAAATTGATATCACATTGAAGCTACGACAAAGTGACTTGTTTTTTCCTTAAGTTTACCCTCAACCATGAGTTTGGAGTGACAGACTGGATCAACTTTCAGTCCTGTAGGCCAGCAGCTACTTCACAGATATGAAGGAAGAGGAAAAGGTGTTTCCTGTAAATGTCACATTCATTTTTACATGATGAAAATTTTTCTAAGGGGTCAGCACAAGAATTCCTGCTAGGTGCTGCTCTGGAGCTTTGGGGGCAGGGGGGTTAATTTGGATAGCACATGGCGGTCTTTCAGAAAATCTTAACCTTTTACTGCTCGAGAACTCACCTGTCAAATGTGTTTAAACTGTCATCGCAGCATGGTGTTGTATCGTAATATAACTTAAATACATTCGTTTTATTAGATGAGGCTAGGTGACCCATTTAGAAGTTGTTTTAAACTTAATTTACACGTACACGTCCAGCAGTCCAAAAGGTTAATGGCTGACAAATTAACCCCTGCAGCATTATCTTACAAATGGCCCGCAGCATATGATAACCTATAATCAATATCACCAATTATGTGTCAGACAGAGGCTATTGGCCGTGACCTGTCTCTCATGAAGAGACTTTCTGAGGAAACAGGATCTCCTTCAACATGCAGATGCAGGATCTCTCTCATTCTGAGGTCATTACAGACACCTGGGACCACCTATCATCCACTCACTGCGTCCACGCATCTGATTCTGTTGCTTCTGCTGTTTCTTCTTCTTCTCCTCTTCTTCATCTTTGTTTCACCAGCATCTTCTCCCCTAATTTTCTTGTTATTAGTGTTCTTCGTGTACACTTTCTCTCTGCCTCATTTTTAATTTGGCCGTGTTTTCTATTTTAAGTTTGAAAAAAGATTTAAAAGTTTCGCTGTCCCTTCAATGTAGAGTTTAGCCATTTTTAATCTCACACATATTTCCACAATCTATCTTCGCCATTTATGAACAGATAACATTGTTTCATTCCTCAAACCTGAGACATATTTTATTGATTATTTCAAATTAAAATATTATATCCCTCTATGTAATCCTTTAGTATTTTTTTGTTTGTTTGTTTTTGTTTTTTTCAGTTGAGCAGGGGTTTAGTGAGCAGAGTTGTACAGAGTGTAAATGCCTCTGAGGCAAATTGTAATTTGTGATATTGAACTATATAAATAGAATTTAAGTTGATTTGTGTCATAATCATATTAGAAAAATGACTTCAGATACATATGTTTGTTCATAATATAAACATAAATAAATTGTCTCGCTGATGAAAGTTAGAGAAACTCTGTTTATTTCTTCCCTAAAATGGCATGATTTTAGACAACATGGCATTTCATGCACATCAGTGCAAACATCTGTTACAAAAAGCTTCAGTGGTGATTGAAAAAAAACAAACTCAAGTGATTGTATTAATTCTTGAAAGCAAGAGCATCCTACAGATACTGACAATGACTAACAAGTTCATCTCTTAGTTTTACAGAGCAATACTATAAATCACTGGCAATTAATTATTAGAAAAATAAACATAAACAAGCACATATTTTAACTTTTAATGAATATTTTTATATAATGACATAGGTACCTGATAACTGCAGGTCCTTTTACCAAACATTGCATTTACATTTTTTTAGGGTTTATAAACTTAATTAAGTTGACATTGCAAAATTGCAAAATTGCAGACAGTGCTTAACACAACTGTACTGTTGTAGCTTGGCATTTTTATTTAAAAGAATAAATAATAAATGTTAAAAACAAAAAAGGTGTGTTTCTTTAAAACTTCTGATTGCTTTGAACCAACGAAAGTAATGGTCCAATTAGGGCCCTCAGCACGCAGCCTCCGACAGGACAGTGCAACTTTTCAGCTTGAAAAAAAAAAGAAAAAGTTCTTCTGATTCTTATGTCCAGCAATTTAAATGACAAGTTTAAAAAAGGCTAAATTAATTAGCATTTATATTTATGCAATGCGCGACAAGGCTTTAGAGAGATTGAAAAGCAAAATAAAGGTTTTGCTCTAAATTCTTAAAATTCGTAGTGACGCATTTAATTTGCATTTCTGACAGGTGTTTTTACTCTTGTGTTTAATTATCGGTAATGATGAATATTAGTAGATCAATTTCAAGTAGAAATAATCTAATGTCTCACATATTCACAAATATTAATTAAAGTTTCAATTAGATTAATTGAGTATTTTGATGACGATAATAATAATAATAATAATAATAATAATAATAATAATAATAATAATGGTAGAGTATTTTAATAGCAATAATAGTTTTAGTGGACTGTTTGGGAGTGACAGAGAGACATCCAGACAGCAGGCGCTGCAGCGTGTCTGTCGTGTCCTCGCGGGTCTGTTAACGGTCACTGGCTGCAGAGACCTTGAACTTCACCGGGGCTGGTTGGGGTTTGAGATGCGGGAGGCAGCTGAGAGCCATATGCCTCCATGTGACTGCTGTGACACCCAGCGCACACTGAGTGATGCTCACCGGCTCTCATGGGGAGGACAAATACCCACTGCAGGTCCTCTGCCTCCTCAATATTTTTCTAAGAATTATTATTTCTGTTTGCACACATTTGTTCCATCTTTGGGACGTTAATCTGACGCAGTTACGATTTTAGAGTTCATTTAATTAGTGGCCTGCCTGTAATTGGCTGCGTTAAAAAAGAAACTTCCAGTTTTTTTGACATTTATTAAGAAATCAAAACTTAAATATATTAAGAAATATTTTGAGGAAGGAGTTTGTTTCTTAAATTTTCGCTGAATGGCCTTACTAACATTTACATAATATAGTCAGGCTGCAGATGGTTTCAGCTGTTGGGGCCTATAAATATTCAGTCTAGAAGAAGGTATAAGTGATGTGCAGGGGGTTAACTTAGGGTGGGTTTATCCCCCACTACATCCACTCTCTAACCCTCATTCACATCTTCCTCCAGTCCAGACCTGCTTCACATCATGCAGGCCCATGTTTGCCCTTCATGGATAGGATGGCATGTGGAGGTGGAGGGGGGGCTAATAGCTTACTGTAACCAATATAAATAGAAACATGCAGGCGATTAATTATTTCTTTTGCTCTTTTCTAAATGTCGTCGGCTGCTTTCATCGTCTTTTTTCCCAACACGGACTATTTAGTTTCACAAATGTTAATTGATTAATGATCAAACATTCTCGCGAGTAGATACATTTACATCCTGCATTGATGTTTCAGCTTGCTATTTCTGATGCACATCAATTTTTGGGGCTATGTAAGACTACAGGCCCCATCCTCTGTGCGATATGTCAGTTCTCTGCAGTAACTATGATGTCATGTTTGAAATCCCTTTGGTCTCTGAATGACTGAAGGTAACTCTTAATAATGAGGACTAAATAAACATTATTATTTCTTTCTTCTGGAAGGGGGAGAGTGAGTTGAGACTGAGGTGAGGGATAAATAAATGATGTTCAGAGTTTAAACTTGAAAACAAACTCAGGTGGATAAAACGTCAGATTGTGTGGCAGGTCCCAATGTGATTTGTTTGCCAATTCAGCGTCAACAAAAAATCCTGCGTGTATAGTTTAATAGTAAAATGAGTCCAGATTGCTTTAGCTTTATTATTCGGATTTAGACTTTGATAAAATGATATAAAAATATTTGTTTAAAAAATTTATTTGGGGGTGACAGGAGGGTTTGGCAAAGTCCTGCAGAGCATAAACAGTAGGCCTGTATTTTACATGACACTGAAGTGAACTGACACTGCATGACGCTGTCTTTGGAAAAATGAAAGTGTATATGAAAAAGAAATCATTTTCACGTAAAATACAATGCCCTGTTTATGTTTTTTTGCAGTAATTTTTATTAGCATAATTAATTAAGGCTTCAACTAACGATTATTTTCATTGCTGATTAATTTTCTCGATAAATCGATCAGTTGTTTGGTCCATAAAATTTCAGAAAATGGTGAAAACTATCGGTCAAAACCCAAAGTGACGCCCTCAAATGTCTTGTTTTGTCCACAACTCAAAGATATTCAGTCATAAATGAGTAAAGAAACCAGAAAATATTTACATTTAAGATGTTGGAATCAAAGAATTTTGACTTTTTTTTTGTTTCTAAAAAATATACTCAAACTAGTTAATCAATTACCAATTAATAGTTGACAACTAATCAATTAATTGATTAATAATTGCAGGTCAAGATAAATATTTTTGTTAAATAATGATTAAATCGTTAAATATAAAAAGCCCTACAAATTAGGATGTAGGCCTTCCACCGTGTTGCTCGCATGCAGCTCGGGCCTAATTGTTGTATTCATGCAAACAAGTGTCCTATTAGAATATAATGAATATTAAATAGACGGAATAAACTTGTCAGATTCAATTGGGATCACTCGCCAAATTCCTCAACAGTTGGCCCGGGAGGCAATTAATACAAGCTATTACCCCGCGATAATGCCTAATTAGCCCCGATTAGTTGAAAAAAGGAGGAGGGGGCTGGTGGCGCTAATTGAAAAATCCTTCAGAAAAGGAGGGTTGTGTATTGTAGACACACGGGGTCCTTATAAGCAGCTCTCAGTGGTAAATACCATTCACATTCAAATGAGAGTGACAAACTTTGGCACAGAAACAAGCACACGTCGTCCGCCTCCCTCCCGGCCTCCCAGCCTGCCTTTAAAGAAAAAAGAGAAAAAACTCCGCCTTTTGTTAACCTGACACGTGTTTAGAGGAGCGGGATTTGGTTAATTCCGGAGGAAAACAGAACCTCAAACACAGAGAAAGCTATAATTAAAATGACATCCTATGATTTTTTTTCATTTATGTTTTTTTTCCCTTTGTCTTTTCTCTGACATTAAAAATATAATACAACGCCCACAACGCAGCAGGAGCGCACACACGTGTCAACAAAAGCCCACTAAAAGAATAATCTCAGTGAAATAAAGAGGGTGTATGTGTGTGTTAAGAATGGACTTTAAATGCGTTTAAGCTACAGTATATAGAGCAGAGCCTTGCACCTGTCTCCCTCTTGCTCGCTGGAGATTTGCACCCCTCCTGCTGCCGGCATTGTGTGTGTGTGTGTGTGTGTGACTGGCCATGCATGTCATATTTCTCGACCGAGACACACGCACGCAAACGACGCCTTTCCTGCGGCATTTGTCTCTTTTCTTGCGCATTACTGTGAATATGTGACCTAAATAACCACTTTATTGTCTGTTCCTCCTTTTAGACTTCTCATAAGAATAATCCGTAATTTTGCACGTTTTGTTGCGTCTCTCCCTCCTCCTCCTCCTCCCCATCTCCATCTCCACGATGTCGACTTCTTTGATGAGTGTAATATTAACATGATAAGGAGATGTCAATGAAAAGCTCTCTACCTGACTGAGCAGATGGCTCTGTGATGCTGGCTCTAATGTAATATTAATGCATGCAGGGCTTGTTTCTTATCAGGAAAAGATCTCTCCAAAATTGTCCTCCACAGGGACCCACTTAGAGTGAAGCACACATAATAGAAATGATCACTCTTTTTGAGCCTGCATCTGAAAGATATCACTCCACTTTATGCAGCAAGTGACAAGAATTTGGGAAGCCTGGTTCGTTTAGGCCTAGCCTGTATTTTTTTGGCTCATATAAGCATATTTTTTTTAGTTTAATTTTCAAGCTGATTTTCAGCTTCTATTGAACAAAAATCTATGATGAAAAAATGAAGGGCCCATTTTGGCCAAATTTAAAAAAATCTAAATTAATAGTTTAAATTAAAATGTCACATTTATATCTATGATTTTGGAAGGTGTTTGGACTGAAAAGACTTTCAACTGAAATTTAACAATTAAAAACGAGGAACATCAAAATTTATCCACAAGCAATCTTAAAGGAATCAATGATAACTTTAAAATAAATAAAATAAATTGTCGAGTAGGTTTTGTTTTTTACATTTGTTGCTGTGATTATTTTGGAATGAATTACCTATTTTTATGTTTGTTACAGATAATTTTGACGTGTATTTATAAATTTGTTTATATCCGTATATCCTGAAGGACATCCAAATAACACAAGGAAAAAAATCAGCATATTTCCTGAATATTACAGTGAATTTTGCCTTCTAATTGTCTTCCGTTCAGGGCAGTTAAGATTCATTTAAATGAATAATGTTGTCAGTCGGAGGTATTGATTGTGGGATTGTGAAGGTGTAACTAAAATGGAGTGCTGATGTGTCTGCTCTGGCCTGTGCCCTGTGAACAGGGAGGACCCGAGGAGGATAATGACGCATAATGCTGCCCGAGACAGGGCCTCCTCCGCCGAATAAATCCCAAATTATACCACGAACCAAGTGAACATTCTCCTGGGGGCCACAAGGTCAAGTCCATGACCCCTGACCCCAGAGAGTCTGGGTCTGCAGAGGAGGTGAGGCAGGAGACTGAACATGGCTGTTGCAGCTGATGATGGTGGATGAAGGAAGTGCCTGGGACCTGGTTGTTGTCTGTCTCTGCAGCCTGCTGTCCTCAGCCCTGCTCCTCCCGGCTTGATTTTAGCTAACACTCCATCTATTATTTAGCGGACTTATTAAAAGTTATTTCAGAGCCATCAGGTCCTGCCAGATGACCTGAGAAAGGGGGCCTCCTGAGTGGCCAGACAGACTGGAAAATCCAAATGGACACAGTGGAACTGCTAAAACACAGTGGCTGAAAACAAACAGAAAACACTGTCTGCATTATTAAGAGGTGCATTCACTATAGGAGAAATAAGAGCTCTTCAATATTTCACAAGCACAATCTCAAATATAGATGAATGTTTAATTAAAGCCAACTTTTGCAGTATATGTAAGAGAAAACAAAATAAAAGCACACAACAGTAAATAACATTTTAGTGAGGTACTAAAATAAATAAACACAGTTTTACATTTAAGCATCTTTCAGCGTGTTATATATGCAAAATCAATTGTTGTAAAAATCATGAAACAAGCACTATTTAAAAAGAATTTACCTATAAAATAAAGGAGAAATCTGTCACTGTTGCAGAAATGTAGTGCACAAAAATATAGTTATAAGCCATGCACTATAAAGCCCAACCGATATATTGCCCCAGTATTGGCTTGATATGGGCCTGTATCTTATCAGCCTATGTGTTTACCGATATGCACTGATATAAACACTGGTTCTCACAGAACATATAAAGCAGAAAACAATTCTCGGAGTGACAATGAGGAACATATATGCGGACAAGAGGCAGGTGTAAATGCTAAAACTATACTTCTTGTTTTACAGTCTGCCCCTAATTGACCGACAGGATTAAAATATTCAGTAATTGACCGATACCGAACAGTGCTGATGTTTATTTAGCTATTTTATTTTTATTTATTCTTTATTTCCTCAGTATTCCTTTCTAAAGTTGATTGGCATATGTTAAATTATCAAAGTAACTTTGCAAAGTTATATCAGGACAAAATTGGTGCAAAATTCACATAGAAAATGTCTATTTTTACTTTTGCTCAAAAATTCATTATATTGGTAACTGGTGAATAATTCCCCTCTAAAGTCAGTGTTGGTCTCAAAAATCCCATATCAGTTGGGCTGTAGTGCAATATTTCACATTAAAATCTTAATATTTATTTAGTCAAATAAATTTGTCAGTGTCAAAACATGTAAATATCTTTTATAATCTGTTAGTATTTAAATATTACAACAATAAATCAGCAAATCTAAGAGAAGGAGAGGATTTTATTTTTAATCCCTTTTGAATGCCATTTTAATTTCATGAGCAATAAAAGCAGTACTCAATTCAAATGTACAGGCTTATCCTTAAGAGACTGACTTAACCTATGTCTTGAATCAGCCTCTGCCGCGCTCTGTGTATAGTTTTGAATATTCATATCTTTGTTGAAGAAGCGTGACATAACCTTTTCCCCCTTAATGTGATGTGTGCACATGCACTTCCCAGCTGTGTCCAGAGAGGGCGGGTCTATCATGGGGAGTTGGGGGGTGGATGGGGGGGTTGAACGGCGTATAGAGCAGGAGCTGGCCGAGGCGGAAAGGTCAGGGGAGGCAGGAGACAGGCGGGCTGGCCGACTGCTAACGCTTTGAACCTAACAGATGGTGAAGGTTAGGTGACGTCCCCTCGCCTGGCCTTTCCCCAGTAATTGAGGATAATTTGAGCACCAAAGAGAGCAGGCCTGTCCACTGTCAGGCCCAGAGAGGAGAGACGAGGTTAATATGAAAATGATTTTGCATTACGGCTGGCTTTGTGAGGCTGGCCGCAATCCTAATCCTGGCCTGAGGCAGCGGGAATGAAGAAGTGTCACCCTGGGTCCAGGCGCCACGCCACGCACATGAATACATCTCCAACCCATGGCCCTGTGCCCCCCATTAACCAGCACTCTGCCAGGACCGATTACACACTCCCACTCAGGAGCCGGGCAGGCTTTGGGGGCATTTTAGGGAGGCTCGGGAGTGAACTGACATCACCCCTTATCCCATAAGAACAAAAGAGGTGCAGGAAGGCCATGTGATATCAATGGGGGTTTCTCACCTCTACTCACAGCTACTGTAGCTGAGCACATCACCCCCTCTCTGCAACTAAACTTCGCTTTTTGGAAGTTGTTAAAATTGTCTAAATATATTTTTGCTTCAGAAAAAAACTGTGCAAATGATGTGAAATTTTACAGCCAGTTGGATCATTTATTTTTTCTGCCACTGTGGTACATTTTTTTGGAAGAAACGTTTGTAACATGACTAGATTGACTGGACTTCCCCACAGCACAGGCCTGTCAAGTTGCAACTGTGGGACCAATTCTGTCCAGAAAGTTGCCTCTTTGGTGTGATGAAGTCATTTACAACTATTGATCTAATAGTCAAACTGGGCATGTTAACCTGAAGAGCCTTGGAGGGAGTTTCTGGGAAAATGGAGGTGCCCCAGGGACCCTCTCATAAGCTCGAGCAAGACACAATAGACAGAGATGTAATTTAAAATGTTAGCAGTGGCCTGGGCCCTCTTATAAGTCAGTATAGTGCTGCAGTCCTCCCAGAGTTTCCTTGATTTGTTCTAATAGTAAAAGTTTCATAGCAAAAAACACACAAGTTTTAGGTGGAAATAGTGTATAGGATTAATTGGGCTGGGCGATGTGGACAAAATCAAATATCACAATATTTACTTCAATACTTCAGTATCAATATTCATCAAACAAACATACATACTATGACCACATTGTAAGGATGACTGTTGGTGCTTTCACAAAATATTAATATTAATCCAATAATCTGAATTTTAGGCCTTAAAATACTTTAAAAGTCTTAAAATACTTTTATAAAGTTACATTTTACAGTCTGGCTTTATTTTGGAAAATCTGTCTTGACCAAGCTGTAACAACTACAAAACAAAACCAACATGGAAGTGCATTAAAAACAGACTTGTTGGAGACTTAAAATGCTGCAGCTAAACATTTAAAAAAAACAAAACAACTTTTAGTGCATGGTCTGTCTGCATCTGCATCTGTATTTGCATTTCCTTGTTTTTCCTCATTATTTGCTTGGGACATTTCACCAGCCCAAAACATTAGTATTTCACGTTCTGGCATCTTTCTAGGGTGTATCTGAACAACTCAGACAAATCCTACTGATTCTGCCTTTAAACTGCATTTATAATGGTCTTAAAATGGTCTTAAAAAGTCTTAGATTTAACTTGTTAAAACCTGCAGAAACTCTGATACAAAGCTAAAGTGAGTAAAGGCAAATAATAGAACCGCTTGGACAGTCTTGTAAGTTCAGAAAATTACATCACCGTACTGTAATGCCATATCATGATATAACGCTATCCAACTGTACTTTAACTATAAAATAAGTCTTTAAACATGCAGTAAATTAACACGATGAAAGCCAAAGGTAAACATCTCAGGTACACACAGATAAGTCTAAGTAGAGGAGGAAACAATGCAATTCAAAAGTGAATAAAGTAAAATATTTACTGAATGTATTAATAATTTTAGAATCTTAATCATAAACCAATCATTTGTTGCTCTTTCTGAGACTTAGTTGTTAGGAATTTGCCTCAGTGTGCTCATGACAGAACAACAAACACTGACAGCGTAGCAGTCAAGACACATAATAAGAAAAGAAAAAAAAACATGTAACACACAACTTAATCCCTATCTCATAAAAACATTGCATACGTCTGTGGATATAAGATCTTAACAGTATAACAGATTAGAATATATAAACAGTACATCAGAATTAAAGGTGAAGTGCTTTGAAATGGAGTTATAGTGCATTAAAGTACAGTAGAAGTTAGTGTAGTGCTTTTGTAAAGTGCTGTTTTAATCAGTAAAAGATATGAGATATTCCTTTTCCAATGAAAATAGTAAAGATGAAGGTTTTACTCATCATAAATATACCTATAGTGTATCAATAACTGCATAAAATGTTATTATCAGATATATTACCCATGTGCACAGTTTATTTGTCCAATACAATCATTTTCTGCTGTAACTACTAAGTTATATCCTGTATTAATTTAACCTTTAATTTTATTGTGTGAAAAGTGTCCAATATTCTGTTCACACACTGCTGCTGATTCACTTTTACAACTCTCGGTGCTCTGTATATGAATGTGTGTGTGTGTGTGAGTGTGTGTGTGAGTGTGTGACTGTGTGTGTGTAGCTGCTGTGCTGTGCTGTTGAGCTGGGTGGCCCGTGGGCTCCCCCAGGTGTAGTCCAGATGAAGGGGTCTTTACTGGGGCGTCCCTGCTGCTGTGCCCTCTGCTTGTCCGTCTTGTTCCCCAGGAGCGGCACGCTTTAAACTCGCCCCACAGCCTGTGTGACCTCCTCCTCCTCCAGCGTGGCCTGTCTGAGCAGGAGAGGAGCCCTCCTAGCCCTGGAGGATAGTCCCCGGCTAACTGCAGTCCCCATACATCCCTCTCCACCTGTTTCACGGCCCTCCCTGCACACTGAAGTTGTAGTAAACTGAAACATGTTTAAGTTCATGTGCTGAATGGAGATTAATGATGATTTATTGTCTCAGCTCACACCACTGATCTAGTTAAGATAGAATAATGTCAAAGATGAAGGTTGGTTCAAGAGGGCAGTCAAAGGGGTGCTCATCCTCTCCTCTTTCTCTCTCAAACACCCCACTCCCCTCTCCACCCGCCTGTGTTTTATGGGTATTGGTCAGTTGTCAGGTCAGCTGTTCCCTCTGAGGAAGAAGGGTGAATGGAAATTGTAGAGAAATAACTGTTTTATGCAGCTCATAGACCATTTTCTTTTCACTGTGAACACAGAGATACACACACAGGCACACATGCATGTACAAGTGGTATGATTGAATTTTTTTTTCTACCACATTTCATGATGCAACTCATATTTCAGTAAATCACAAGACAGAAAATTTTTCAGGCAGTTCAACTTTTATTTATTTGTTCTCTCACCAGGGGTGTATTTCTTCAACTTTTTCTCTGTAGTCAGAGATGTTATCTTGCATGTGTTCTCTATTTTACATGTGCAAGTTGGAGACCTGGGAAGAACCAGTGGTGCAACAGGGCTTTCTATATTATTGTCTTCTGATTTTTTTTTCTTTTTTTTTTTTTTTTTTTTTTTTTTTTTTTTTGGTTGCTCCAATTGGAAAAATAACACTCATCGTTCCTTTGACCTACAAGATCATGGCAGAAAGTATGCCTTTGAAAAGTAAAACAAAAAATCCACTTTTAAATAAGATCAATTGTAAACAAACCCAGGGCAACCCTTTGAAAGGCCCCACCAAGAGATTTACCTTGCCCTGTGGCAAATAATATTTCTTGAACTGGGTTTAAATTTCAAGTGTCTTGGGTTTATAAAAACCTGGAACAAAAGAAAGCCAGTCTCTGAACAGCAAATATTATCTGCTGGTTGGGCAAGATGTCAAGATTGCCTTTTTGTTGTCTCAAATACGGGGCCAGATCTAGTGTCTGGCAAATCCCAGAATAAACCTCTGAATATATCCCTATTTACTTGAATTTAGTAGGATCACTGTAAAACCACATCTGCATGCACAGTTAGAGACAGACCTTATCTGTGTGGTGAATTTTCACAAGCTGTGTCCAAGCTGAGTTTTTAAATTTTGCTTTTAACAATGTAAAGCCCCTGCCCTAGGTAGCCTTGCTTCTTAAAATATTAATTCATTTCTTGGTTTATATGATATTGACAACATTTTATGTTTTTTATACTTTTATTGTTTTGCTCAGAATAATGTTGTTATTAATAACTTTTCAACTTATGCACCATAATTTGATGATTAATTATAGAGAGAAAAAATGAGAATGTACTGGCCTGCCTTGTAATAGCTATCTTTCAGGATGATAAACATAGCAATAAGTATATACTTTTTCTTGGTAATAACAGTACTAGGAAACCAGGTAATGACCTGTTCCCTTGATCAGTCTGATATCGAGCCGTGATGAAAGCATATGGGAATTTGTTATAGGGGCCTGGTGTGACATCCATTACTCCTTAATATCCTGCAATCTTTCCACTCTCTGCTCTCCTTTGCCCCCCAAAATCCCCAGCACTTCGAGTATAACCCCCCACCTCAGCACGCACACTCCCACACTCCCACCTCCTCATTCTGTCTGCTGTAACACATTTTTGTCCTTTGTTTGTTGATGTTATTTAAAAAAGAGAACACATCAGAGAGGAATGGCTAAGTAATCATAAACAAAAGCTGCTGCTGCACCTCTGAGTCACTTTTCTTTTAATTGGATGCAGCTTTTAAGTGAACTTCAGTGGCTGGATAGAGGGAGGAACAGTACTGTCTGTAATTTGGTTTTCCTTTGTAGTGAGCCCTTGTCAGAGCCAAATAAACCCAGCGCAGCTCACCGACCGGGCAACCTTTCCCTGCAAACCACTGCACCCCAGCAAGAGAGCCTTCTCTGTCATCTGATGTTCCACTCTACTTAAAACAGAGCAAAGGGGGGCTGGAGTGTGGGGTGTAGAGAAAAAAAGGAGAGAAAAGCCACGGCCCCGCTATCATCATTTTATTTTGATTTTTTTTTCCATCCCATTCTTTAATCCCTCTGATGAAGTCTGGACAGGCAGAGGCATGCTCTCGCAGACAGCAATTTCACTGCACCATATGTGCCTCACACATCGGATGGCAGGGAGGAGAGGGGTCTGTCGGGAGCACAGCCAGGAGAAAGAAAATACACGACATGAAATCCAGAATGGGCTGCAGCCGGGGGAACACTGATACCCCGTGATGTTTTGTCTGCAGCATCCGCTTATTCTCCTTTAGCAAGGTGCCCGTCATGCATTAACCGTTACTAAAAAAAACGTGTCGAATGAAACATGTCACCAGCGACACTCGACCTGTTCTGAAATCTCAACACTTATGCAGGTAAACAAATGAGCCAGGTACTCACACAAAAGGAGCCAGGTACCCACACAAAATGGTGGTAAGCTGAGCGTTGCTTGGCCCCTCCCTGCGCTGAGGATGTGGTGCCGACACCCTGATCATGTGATTAGAGAGGATGGAAAATAGCTGCGCGCCTACTGTGGTTGCCTTCAGACTTCCCTGGTTTATCTGTCCGCCCAGAGGAGATGCTTTTAATTTACTGTGGACGAGCATCCGTGCAAGACACAAGGACAAACAGAGGGACAACTCATATTTATTCAAACAATAACTCCGTAGTTTTGCAGAAATGTAATGATTTTATGTAAAAAAAAATGTGATTGTTTGTTTGTATCTCTATAAACAAAACAAGATCATTAGAGAGTGAACTAGTCAAATATATTTTGATGTACAGACTTACAGAAAGAGATGCATGTCACTGTAAAGGGGACAGAAGGGGGAAAGGCAATGGGTGGAGGCTAAAATAATTAAATTTGGGTCAATAGACCATGCCCAGTTACATGCAAGGGGAGATCCATAACCTCGCTTGTTCCTTGATCTGCTTGCATTTTCAGCAACACTCTGTGCTGACCAAGCAGGTTGCTCCTTAAATCTCACACTTGCTTCCTATATACATAATATATCCATCTCATATCCTCCAGACCTGTTTACTCCCCCGGTGAAATATGTGTGGACCTCAGGAAGGACGCACCGCATTCGTTCTTCGGAGAGAGGCGGAGGCAGTGCAGAGGAGAGGATGTTAGTGAGGGTGGGTTGGAGGGGCTGGAGGGGGGGCAGAAGGTTACACTTAAAGTCTGATTGGGTAGTATGTAATTAAGGCTGCATTTGGCAGCTTTCAATTTTAGGTGAGAATTGAAGGGGAATTAGAGTGACTGTGTCTATTACTAAGCTCACCTGAGAGCTCAGGAGCATGTATCAGTTCTCTGAAGCTCAGTCCTGTCTTATAGATTACTTCACAATGGGCTGCTGGCCCCGGCCAAGGCTCACTGACACTCAGATGCTGTGTAGATGGACGCGTGAGTTCAGTGTTTCTGCACGAGGAAAACAAAATACGATTCATTAATTTATTTATTTTGGTAGATTTTACTAATTTATGACATGTTAATTTTGACAGCAAATGATTTGATTCACTTTTAGTCAGTCTCAGTACTTAGTTTTAGTTGACTCACTATCATGAGATAAGATTTTAGTCAACTAAATCTACAGCACATTTAGTAAACTAAAATGTAACAGGTTTAGTTAAAGTGTAATTTAAACATTTATCTATGAACCCGTTATTAATCAGTCCCTCCAATCAGGCTGCACAATGAGGGACTGTTGCAACTAAAAATGCCTGATTTCATGGCAGCTTTTTGAAAAAAAATGTGACGCATGTTGCAATGTTTTTAGGCATTTTTTTAAATTAAATTGTGGGAATAAGTGATTTATTTTTAAAAGAACAAGTGCCCCTGGTCGATATTCCACAAAGAAGCTAAATCTTTTTGCAGTTCAAACTCAAGTCAAAACAACAAGCACAAAAATAAATACAAAAGTGCACAGAGAATTGATAAATGTCAATAAAAATGACAAAACTTGTGTTCTTTTCAGTACCCATGCCAAAAGAAAAAATAAGAATAGAAAAAACGATAAATAATAAAACATTGAGACATACATGTATGACATTGAGCAGGGGACTGCTGTGATTGGTGGACCCCGCAGGAAGCTACAATGATTGGGCAAATATGTGGAAAAGTATCTGTGATTTGACAAAATTGCAAGGCTGTGCAGAATTCACTGGGACTAGTTGAATTTGAGTTAATTCACAACGGAGAGATTAACACGAGCATCAATACTGCATTTGTTCAAACGTGCGTTCTACATTTGTTGCACATTTATTTCAAATTACACTTTACCTGTCTCATTTTCCCTCATTGTTTGATACAGCCAATCAGAAAATGGATTTCAAAGAGGTGGACAGGCTAAGTTTATTTGGGTCTGCACCTTCACTACGCCCATGCTCATTATCTTTAGTGTCTCAGTCCACCTTTTGCTTTATGGTCTACGCCATTTACCTCTCTCATCGGAACAGGACAGTAGTGGTTTTGTTTTTCTTTTCTTGCTTTTTTCTCCCAAATGTTGACATTTCTGTGCAGTTTATGAGACATGCAGCCAGTGCATTCTAGTTGACTTCCTGGTTAGATCAGTACTATCCAGTTGTGTGCATCTTACCGTCGTGCCACACAAAGAGACAGGATCGCTTCCTCTTCTTCTCTTGTTGACAAAAAGTGTCTATAGATTTCATCATAGTTTTAGTCATCATACATTAGTTTTTAAATACTTATCATCTCATTTATGTTAGTGAAAATATGTTTTGTTGACAATAAATACAGTATGATGAAAATTGTTAGTCAATGAAATTGACCCTGTTATGAAGATGCTTTGATTAAAAGACTTTTACTCACTTACAGAAACAAAAAAATAGAGCACAAAGGTTCCCAGCTGTTTCCAACCAAACCACGACTGAGAAACATTCCTCACAGTAACGCATCAGTATCATTGCATCCATGCCGGGTTGGACAGTGGCTCCAGCGAGTCATTTTAAATGTATTTTAAATGGCAATAATAAGGCCTGCTGAGTGATTGATGCTGTCAGCGTACAGCGTATACCTATGCAACCCTGGGCCCAGCAGGTGTAGATCAGCAGCACATTAGACAGACGGGGGGAAATGTGGCATGCATGCGGCGACGTCTGGGAGAAGAGACATACATCAGCTGTCCCTCAGCTGCGGCGATACGGTGCGTACTGTAGCTCCTGGACGTGTGGTAAGAGCTCTGCCCAGGAGGATCTGGATAATGCTCTTCATTTGCTGCGGGGAAAACGGAGACATCCCAGGGTATTGATCCGACTATTGACATCATTTGACGGTTCCTTTCAAGCATATTGTTAGGCTGCCAAGGAAAGTGAGTGAAAGTGATCTCTCTGTCATCAGGGCAGCCGATGTGTAATGTAGGACATGCATATTCAGAGTTGTTTCTTGTTCAGAAAGATTATAACGCCCTGACCCTGAGCTCAGCTCAGCCTTGGCCTTTTAACCTTTCAGAGCCATGAAAGTCTGCAGCTCTGTAAGGCTTATCATTCCAGTCTCAAGCTGCAACGATTAATCAATTAATCAGTTATTTGTCAGCTATTAAATTGATCAAGTAATCGGCTTGAGTCTTTCTCTAAGAAAAAAAATGTCCAAATTCTCTGATTCCAGCTTATTAAATGTGAATGTTTTTTGGTTTCTTTACTCCTCTGTGACAGTAAACTTTAATATTTAATATTTTTGGGTTGTGCAAAAAACAACACATTTTAGGACGTCATTTCAGGCTTTGAGAAACACTGATCAATATATATATTTTTTTTTTTTACCATTTTCTGACATTTGAAGGACCAAACAACTGATTAATCAAAAAAAGATGGACAGATTCCAGTCTTTTAAAAAAAAAAACACTTTAGGCCATCTCTCTACATTTCTTTATACCTATATATTAAATTATTAGCAAAAGTGATTTAAAAACCCTTTTGTTTGTTTTTTAAATGATTAATCATAAATTTGGGGTAATTATAATGAAATTCAGCAGTGATGGTGTGACAAAGTGAAAACATGAATACTTAATTTAGCTGTCTGGCAGTTTCCTTTTCACTGTGAGAGACTGTTGCTGTGTCCAGTCAGCATTTGGGCTGTGGCGTCTGCCCTTGACTTTGAGCCGTTTCCCAGGCTCTTGAGGGCCGCGAGGGGCTCCGAGGGGACAGCTTTGTGTGACGCACGGAGAGCAGATGTTCTGTTGCATTTGTTGTGGCCGGTTTTGGGATGCCGTCTCTGTCCAGACCTGACCCCTGACCCCAGTAGGTTGATTAGCATGCTCCTGCAGTAGGGGTCAAAAAACAATTCTCACATGCTCAGGGCAGCTTTGGAGTCAAGATGGAGAAAAATCTGTTTTCCGTGAATAATCTTTTTTTAATTTCATATGTTAGGTTCAATGTAGATTTTGCAGACTTTGGTTGGGACGATTTTACCAGATTCATTAAATCTGCAGAAAGCCTGGTAAAGACTTTTTTTTCAAAATACTAAAATGGATTTTTAATGTAATGTTTTATTCAGAAATTATATATTTTGGCTCTTATTTAATTTAATATCTAGGCCTCATGTGATGTGTTGTGTTGATTTTGTAGTAAAGTTCATGGTGTTGTATTAGTAATCTAAATTTGCAGAATTACGAGTAAAGCCTGATTTCCCCCTTTTTAAATTTTTTTTTAAATTTTGACTGTTTTGAACTGTTTTTATTTATTAAAATGTTTTTATTTTCATATTATTGCCTTTTACACTGTATTGTTTTTGTTTAAAACCTGATGATTTTATGACTGTCTGTTTTATTTTTCTGCCTTTATAAATCACTTTGTAAATAGATTTTAAAAAGTGATCTATGAATAAAGATTATTATTATAAGTAGAAAGTCCAAAATTTGACTCTGAGATGTAGTGGAGTAGAAGTATAAAGTATCAAAAAGTGGAAGTACTCAAGTAAAGTAAGTACTTCAAAATTGCATTTAGGTACTGTACTGGAGTAAATGTACTTAGTTACGCTCCATCACTGAAACTAACATACTTGAAGATTCATGGAGTAACAGTCAATAGGCAATCATAATAACTATATTTTAAAAATCTCACTGCGCACTCTTTGGCTCTCTAAAGTCCAGCTTCGAGTTTGAGTGGTCCAACAGATTCTTTTAACCGTGTTTGTGTGTACTGCTCTTACTGTATGCATGGTTTGGGAGAACTCATACATGCCGTGATGGAGTGTAAGCGATGGGTCCGGGCTGAACTAGGAATATATTACACTGGTCTTAAATAGTCAGGTCATAAATTTGCAGTGGCACCTCTATCTCTCAAATGGGGGTCCTCTCCTCTGCTTCTCCTTCCTCTCACCATGTATCGCACAGTGTAGTGAGATGTTGTGAAGCTGCTCCCCACTGACCACCTTCAGGCCCCGGGGCTTTCTGTGGGGAATGAGCTACTTGCTGACCACTTCAATAAAATTCAATCATAGGTATCATTTGCAATTCTTGTAACTATGTTCAGACTTTATAATGTGACAGGCTCTGTCAAAATCTAGATTATTGGAATAGAAGTTAAACCAAAATTTTCCTCCAATGGATCATTTGTGAGGGGGTCTAATACTGTTACTGACAGGTGTGCTGAAAGGATGGAAAGACTTTCAGAATATTGATTCCTGTTAAATCAGGAAAGTTAACTTTCCTTGAGTTTATCAAACTAAATACAGTGTTAAAATATATACAGTGAACTGACTTTGTCAATGTGGCTGACAAGATGATGTAGCTATTATCTACTGTGGGGTTGGATGCTTAAGAATGAATAGTTTTAGGTCTCTGTTATTCCAAGTGAAAAACAATTTGGCCGCAATATAATGTTCAATTAGAAAGATGGCTAAAAATACAAAATCTATGCCTCTTGTCAATTAAATTGATCATTAATGCACTGCAACATTATAAAACATACTCATCAAGTAATTTCACACCTCAGACTAGAATTTAAAGGAGTCTTGCACTGCAAAAGAAATGTCTTCCATCACATTATTCTAACCCATCAAATTTAAAGTCGAAATTATTTATACCATTACAATTACCATTTTTACCCTTTTAGATCTGGACTTGTGCTGTAAAACAATAGTGATATGTATGGGTGATAAACACTTCATCAATAGCAATAAGAAAATTGTTGATTTAAAATGTTCAATAATTTCACGTAAACGCATTAAATGCAAACCACAACGAAAGCACCTAACTCAAACAGCCAATCATTTAACAGGTGTGTTGGTCGTTTTCATCCTAGACAGGCAACAACAGAGACACCGTGGATCAAGAAAATGAGTGCAGATGGTGAGGAAATAAAAAAAACTACAAGTCAGATTGCCAGTATAGCATTTTTTTTTGTTTTTTTCATGTTTTTTTTTCCTTTAGTTTATTAAGTATATGAATTTTGTGCATTAATAAATAAATTGGTTAAATTCAACCTTTTTTCCTCCTGATCTTTATTCAAAGTAGGCCATTAAAATGATAATTATCAATATCAACTAAAATGAAACTTTTTTGTGATAAGTTTTTCAGGTATATCTCCCAGCCCTGTTTAGATCAAATCCTGACCAAAAAAATATACAGTATATATATTTTTTGCTGTATTGTTATAACAAAATCCAATCGTATGCTTCCTGTAAAACAAAATGTGACGTGCTTGTGTAGGCTTGAACCAACCATTTTCAACCAATAATATCCCGACATCCACCCATCAATCAATCTTCAGCTTCTAGCAGGTTATGACACACCCTCGTTTCAATGTTCAAATTTAATTCTTCCCAACGTCCTATCCCGTTTCACTCAGAAATACGGAAGCTAGATACTCTCAGAATGCTGTTGTTGACGTTTTATCTGGGTTTTAAAAACTATTTTACATCCTAACTGGAGTCTTATACGAGTCAGTTCTGCTTGTTTGAAGGACTACACACTGATTTATTGTTGGACTTTTTTTTTTTTTTTTAAGTTTTGATTCGGTACAAATAACAAAAATATGATTGGCCTGCAGCTTTGTTTAGCTGAGCTGTGGCAGCTTTTGTATTGTCCCTCCCCTCAGAGACATGCTGTACGGGCTCCGGTTGATTTGACCCCAGCCACATTGTTGACTCTTTCAAGGTAATAGGAAGCATCTTATTGTGTTGTTGTCTGAGGTACGGTGATTACTGCTTTCCCTATGAAAGTTTCTCTAGGATCAAAGACTCTCTCATGCATTAATAAAGGGTGTTTTGTGAGAGTCTTATTAGCTGTAATGTGCCTGTCTGGTAATTCATGTCTGATGGCAGCAAGCGTCAGTTGTAGGCGGAAGAATGAAAGAGCACAGACAGTGTTGTATTTCAATATTGCTGCCTTTTATGGGCACCGGGGCTAAATTTATATTGATCTGAATTTGATAATGATTCTATTAGCTCTATTAAATTTGTATATATTCAAGGGCTCAGTTACACACCGAAACAGAAAAAAAAGAGCCAAAGAAAACAAATTAGTGTGTAGGGGTGGATTGTGTTGCATGTAATATAAGAGGGGACCATTGGTGAAGCTCATCAGGAACTGTCAGTGAAGTTAGAAAGGAGAGAGCAAGAGGCCTTGTTTGTGCATGTTTGTGTGAGTGCGTAAATATCTGTATCTAAATTCGTTCTGGCTGATTGTAATGAATGCAGTGTGTATGTGCATGCACTGGGGCTACGTTTGTTTTGAAATATAAAAAAACTATTTTACAAGTAATCATTTAGATTTTTTCATTTATTCTCTTCTTCTCTGCCTTTTTTAAAGCTGCAGTAGGCAATTTGAACATACCAAGTGACCATTTTTCAGTGGAAAAGACATTTCAAAAATAACTATGGTCATCAGTGAAAAGACGTTAAGAAGTGATTCAAAAGTGAAAGTTTTTTCTCTGACTGTTTGAAGATGTTGATTGAACAGTCACATTTAGGCAATTTTTCACTAGGATTTGCAGTAGTGACATTTTTCATCCTTTACAATGTGCAAATAATAGTCTATCATCACTTTGGAGGCTACTAAAAAACACATCCAGATTTCTCATGTGAAAGCCAAAATAACCCCCCAAAAAACCCAAAAGTACCTCACATCAGACTCAAACTCCAGTCCCCTAAATTTAAGACCTGTGTTTAACCCATTGATCCACCATATTTTCCTATTGATATGGAGTTTGTTGCTTTTAAAACTACCTCACCTCATTTCTTAAAATCTTTCTGGTTACACTACACTGTTTGAGTAGTGAAAGCAATTTCTTATTTTATATTGGTTAATGTACAGAACTTCTCCCATTATGATGTGCTGGAAGCTTCTTGTTGTCAGCACACTGCCATTATACTAATGTATTTATGACATTTTAATGCATTGAAATACATCCTCGTGTAGACCAAATTTCACCAATCACCATCATCTTCCCATCAATTTACAACTAAGCAAATGATTAAACAAATTTGTGTTTTGGCACATGTTGATAGTGTTAGTTTTAGCCAGTTGAAAAGAGATGAAAAGGTCTTAAACATTTAGAGCAAATATCAACATGACAATAAATGTTAAAATTCTTGGTTGGTGTTCACTGGATACACTAATCCTTCCACCTCTGTCTCCGAGGCCTTTTATCACTCCACCCCCTAACCCCTCCCACCAAATGAAGCACCAAACATGTATGCGCATTTTGCTGGGCTTCAAACGGTACGCCAGTGTTGTCAATACTTGTAGCTCACTTCTCAAACTAACATCTGTTCAACTCAGCTTGTTTTGTCTGAAGAAATGTAAGAAAGATGCAAAGATGCCAACCCAGATAACCCTTGTTTTTACAAAGTTGCTGTGATTGGCTAATTATGTGCTCGCTAACTCTGATTGGTTGTTTGATTCAAACTGGGTCCAGCCTTTAAAAACACTAAATACAAAGGAATGGATGCTCACAGACACACATTTTTTAAAGGAATCATTGAAAAATATTGTTATGGTTGCGACAATATGCTTAGCAATTCCATGATGACACTTTGCTGCCAATTTGATCTGTATTGGGATACTTAAGTATTGGGATTCGATATTATGATTTATTGCATTTTTTGTTTGCTTTTTTTTGACACCAGACCAAACTTACATCATACACCTCCAGAGACCGTATACCATGACTGATATTCCCCAAAACAACGCACATCACATATCAGTCAGTCTTTCTTACTTTTATTTCAGCAGGATCATTGCTATACTGCATATAAAAGCAGTAAATAAAATACTTTTCAAGTAAACAGCTACATTTAACAGCTCCTGCTCATCAAGTTGGTATCATGTGAAAATAAACCCCCTGGCTGTAATTTTAAAAATGAAGGGCATTTTGAGTTTGAGTTTTGACCCGTTGAGGTTCCTGCAGTCGGTCAGCGTGGAGCGTTGAAGCCAGAGGAGCAGACTGAGTTAGCAATGTCAGTTAATTTCCACAGAGCACACGTGTCCTTTTATAAAAAGCATGTGAAGTAAAATGGATCAGTTTGTTGAGACAATTTTACCATGATCTTGATGCTGACTTATTATTTACATATATACTGTATATAATCAATTCAGAAATTAAAAAATTGATTGAGGCAGTATGAAAAAAAGAATCTGGATACTTAAGAGAACCGATTTTTTTTCTCAAAATTGTTAAAAGTAGGTTGTTTTTTTTAAACTAAAATTATAAAGAAGTCATATTGTCTGCTTCATCTTTACATGTCAAAGGTGAAGACACTCACCTGGACATTGATTGACACTGTCCTCCTCTAACACAGAGTCTGGTCAGTTTCCAGAGGCCACTGGGTTACTTGTTATTAACACACTGACCAATTATTGGCACCTCACAGACACTGGTCAGCAGGCCTGCCAATACCTGTCTCCTACTATCATGGCCAGACAGAGGTCATTATCAGAGATCTGGGCCACAGTGGGGACCTCGGGGACTCCACTATTCACTGGCTCAACAGGCCTATAGCCGAGACAGGTCAGGTCAATGCAGACCCCCGCCTTCCCTCAGTCTGTCTTCCCTCACTGCCTGTCTCTGCTTCTGTCTCATCATCTTGTTTTTTCTCTTAACATGTGCTGCAGCTTCTCTGAATGAGTCTACTGGCACACCTCGATATTTCCTTAGTTTCTGGGGATGTTTTCTATCAGTAGATTTACAGCCGTGTAGGTTATCAGCACTGAGCGCCTCCGAGCTTTGCCTGTGGCCCCTGCAGTTACAGTTGATATGGAGGAATCACAACTCACCCTCAGTGTTTTCATTTCAGTTGGCAGCATGAGGCTGATAAATCTTTAGGAAAACACTCATTTAGACGGTATGCATATGGACACGTCCCTCGAAAGTAATGGGTATTGTATACTTAGGGGAATTAACATAAGACATTTTACACAGTCTAAGAAAAATATAATTCATGCATAATTGATTGGCGGCATGATTGCCCGAGTTTACTGTCATTTTTCTGTGGTGAGACAAAGTCTTTCCTCGGGCTGTTTAGCCTAATGGACTTTGGGGATATTTAATTTAGGTCTGTCCAGGAGCAGAAATGGAGCTGCAGAACTCTCACTCTCTTTTATATAACATGTATGGCTCCCACCACTTAAATGACTCTCATTTAGCATGCAAACCCATGGTCAGAGCCAGTCTAATTGCCT
The DNA here is from genome assembly GCA_027495735.1 of Lutjanus campechanus. NCBI lineage: Eukaryota > Metazoa > Chordata > Actinopteri > Lutjaniformes > Lutjanidae > Lutjanus > Lutjanus campechanus. Next base: position 68,915 of record JAJHUR010074717.1, read on the forward strand.
GTCATTTTGATAAACTCTATCAACTTATTTAAATTTGTTGTGCCTCACATCCCAGTTTGAGGTGCAGGTGAGGAGAGTGGTACCATTGGCAGCCTTTCGTATCGTGTCTGATGTGGTGGACTGAATACTTGGTTATATGTGTGCTTTATCACATGCCTTTGGTTTATCACATCTAACATTGTGCCTTTTGGCAACATGGTCATTGGAATAGAGATGTGGCATAATGTACTGCAAAAGGTATATTACATTAGGAAATATACTGTACATAAATGAAAAAAACACATCAACATTACATCTTTTTTACCCAGATTTCCTCCAGTCTTACTGTTGATGTCTTGAAACACAGCTGTGAAGTTTAAAAGCATCAACCATGAGTGGGGAGCCAACTTTTGTATGTATGTTCTGGACACTGTAATCAAATTTAAAAAATGGGATTAACATGTAAAAAAACACACACATTTGTGTGGAAAAGTAACACAAATATGTGTTGTCCCACATGCTGTGATATATTTTGGGATATGATGATTGTAAACTAATGTCAGTTTCTGTATGTACAGCCATAAGAAATCTGAGTAACACAAAGATTTTAGTCTCAAGAAACTTGTGATTGGAGTTGCAATAATTTGTTTGTGAATTAATTAGTTGATCCAGAATAAATAAATAGAGTTGTAAATAATCGATTAATTGTTTCAGTTGTTTTTCAAGCATAAATGTGAAACACTTGCTGGTTCTAGCTTCTTAAATGTGCAGATTTGCTGCTTGTCTTTGTCACTCATGATAGTAAATAAAGAACTGTTGGGTTTGGACTGTTGGTGGGACAAAAGAAACAATTTGAAGATGTCACTTTTGGCTCCGGGAAACTGTGATGAGCACTTCTCACTTTTTTGAGGAATTTTACCGATGATTAATCATGGGAATAATTGGTAGATTAATTGAGAATGACAATAATTATTAGTTGCAGCCTTGCTTATGTTTATGAGCGTTTATCCATACTATTATATTTTCTGATGTTTTTGTGTAAGTGTTACAAACCGTAGTATAGCCTAAACTACTGCATATCTGGTAGTATTCCTCTTATCTGTTCTATCTGTGGGAGTAAGGCTATTCATTTTTGGCACTGAAACAAAAATACATCAACTGCCAAAGAAATATACATTTTTGGTTTGTGCAGCAGGGTTGTTTGACCCTCTTGGCCATAGTAAATGTTTGCAGTGGGGCTGAAGCAGGTTATAGAGCTTGTCTTTGTCCCTGAGAATGCTGCTACATGGTTTGAACTAACTAGTTTGGATGTTGTGTGGTCTAAATGAGTTGGACACGTTTTTGTAATTCATATCTTTTTTGTACACAGGATAAACTGAGGTATTGGTTGGCAAGCTGTCTGTCATAAAGAGGGGTGGGATTAGAAAGGTGGACATTGCCGAGGACAGCCTCGGAAGGGTTTCCCTCAGAGTTATTCATGGTGAGCAGTTGAAGAATCCAACATGGTCGTGACTGAAGAATGAAAAAATGGAAGTTGCAAAGAACTTGAAACCTCAACCACTTTCACACCTAAGCACATTCTGTGTAGCACTTCAGTCGAAGCGTACAGCGGGCCTTACGGTGGCTCAGAATGAGCGTGGACTAATAGCCGTGTTCGGCAGCTGGCCCTTTCACAGCGGGATGGACAGGGTGAACAGAACATGGCCAAGCCCCTGGTCGCCGCTGCTTCATTATCCCTCTGTAACCATCCACATCAGCAGACACCTCCGCTCCAGCCTGCTGGGCCTGCCGCTACACCGGCCACTCGCCCGAGACGAAAGGCAATGAACTCCAAAACATGCCGTTCATCTTCCAGATGGAGTGATTTACTGATTTAGCATGGGCTCTGTCCCCCAAGAGCCACTGCACCCATACACCAGCATTCCCCACTCTGCTGAATAAACATTTATATTCTTTAACTTGATGTTCTGATATTATGAAAATAGAAATCAAGCAGTCAAAATGCATTTGGAACATTCTGTGCATAACCGACCAATGGAGAAAATAGAGAAAAATGACACTGGGGGAGTAAGTGAGGAAAAATGAATATATCTGCCTGGACTGCGGTGCTCAGAGGGGATTTGAAATCATACTGGGGAGGAACAGGAGTGGGGGGGTTTCTCCTTTTCCTGCTGAGCTGTACCAAAAAGGGGAAGGGGCACAGTTATTTTTATTTCCCTTTTTTTATTACCTTCCGTGAAGGAGAGTTTTTTAGAAGCTGGATTTCACTTTGGTAATTTTCTCATCACTCAGACGCGGCCACCTGTCTCTTCCCAAGATCCCCTTCCTTTGTCTCTTAAATAATAAGCCTACATCCGCATACAAAATGGGGTAAGGAAAATGACCAGGGAGGGAAAGTAGAAGGTGTTAGTGAGGGAGGCAGGAGATGAAAAAGGGGGGAGAGAAGGAAAAGAATAAAAAAAACAGCACCAGCAATAGAAGACAGGGGGGTGGGGGTACTAAAAGATGAGAGAGGTGACCTTTTTCTCCCTGGCTTGCATCTGGCCATCAGTAAGCAGCCATGTTTGAGAGGGAAGCCATTTTCTTGCCCTGCTCATTACTGTGTTTTATATTCAGCTGTGTTGGGAGGCGCTGGTCACTGTTCAAGCCTGCAGTCATGTCAGGCGTCAGTTGAAGGGTGTGCATTATGTCTGTCCATGCGTGTGTGTGTTTGTGTGTGTGTAGGGTTCGAGGGAGGGGCTGTGAAGGGGAGCCAGGGGCACTCAGGATTAGACAGAAAGACCCCCGGGTTGGAGGCCAGAGCTCAAGTTCATCACTGCAGACAATGGAAAGCTCTTCAGAAAGCAATTGGGCGCTTAGTGATATTGGCCTCTGTGGCGTGGACGGTGCCACAAAACTCCGCCGTCATCACAGCTGCCCCTTTGCACCCATGTCTCCTTCACATCATGTCCTGCTACTTTTAATTATTGCCCATAAGCACAACCAAAATGTGTTTATTTGTGCTGTTTTTGTGTGTACAAAAGACAGAGGTGCTGGGCATGTGTACGGGTCAGATGTTGGGAGTACAATACACAATGACAGTACACACACACACACACACACACACGCACACACACACACGCACACACACACTACCACCACCGTTCCTCCTCTCTCCTGTCCTTCTCCCAACCCAACCTCCTCCCTCTTTACACCCCTTCACTAGGACATCTGCTCCCCCAGCGTAGCTGCCATTGTGATGCTCCACACTAACAGGGGTTTTAGCCACTGGTAGTGTGAAATTAAACAGCCACCTCGTCCCTTGATGATAAGTGGCGTCCTGTCTTCATGCTGCGGCTATCTGCTGTCACACAGCACAAGGTCACGCTTTCAAGGGTGAATTAGAGTTCACAATTGTAAAAAAAAAAAAAGAAAAAAAGAAAGAAAGAACGAAAAAAAATAGCTCATGAAGGAGAGATAGGTCCAAACCATCATGTTTGGACCTATTTTGATTTTTATTTTGTGCTTTTTTTCCCTTTTTTTCCCTTTTTTTTTTTGTTATTGTTGACTGAACCTCCATCTGATACTGTCTATTCTATGTGAATTTTTACACTGCATCACCTCTGCCACGCTGCACCCATGTCCTCCTTTTGTGCCTGAAAGTGAACATACTCTGTCGCTGTCTCTAATGGAATCATAATATTCAGTGTATTTGATGCACAGGTGAATATCACGACATGATAATTACATATTATTCAAGACCCACAATCAGAGAGGTACACTTCAAAAAAGAAAGAGAGACATACAAGTAATGAAAAGCCTCTTTTTTCCTTGGGCAAATTATCTTTTTGAAATTAATAGTTAATATTTCAGTATTGCTATATATTTTTAATTCACCCTTTGCATTTTTGCAAATATAATGTATCCTTCCACATTCATTTGACTGCACAGCCTTGATGAGTACTTCAAATGTGAATTAAAGCACTCCATTTTAAGAGGAAAATGAGTAATAATTCAGAGATATAAATAATGCATAATAATGCTATTCAGGAAAATTGAAAGTTTAAAAACAGAGGAGAAGAGAGGGGGGAAACATTAACTCGTGGATTGTTTAGTGGTGTTTTATGGTCACGAGTTTGGGATATGATGCACATAGAGCACAAGTTTACGTATCATTGGTCAGATGGGGTTGTAAGGTTAAAGAGGGCACATGACAGCTGTGTGAGAGAGGCCACTTTAACAGTCACACAGTTCAACCATTAATATTAATTGTCTCCCTTGTTTATTTTTCACGTCCCCATCTCTTGTGACTTGTAACATGGTGACGCTGGCAGGGCACAGAGATGCTGCAGACAGATGGAGGTGTGTGGCAGTGGAAGGGTTGGTGGTGTTGAAAGAAGAGGGTGGTGGTGGGTGGGGGGGTTAGAGGTGACTCTTTATCACTTTCTTTCCCTGTCTCATAAGATATCACTTTCTTCTCCATTCACTTACTCTCCCTCAATTTAAGATGGTTAAGCAAAAGGAAATGAAATTCCCCTTTTTTCCTCACCAAGGCTTTTAAAAATAATATTAGAAAGTCTCATGATTATGATAGTATTAAAATGATTGAGATGGACTGTTAATGCCAATGGAGTAATTTTCCAGTTCTGCTTAAGCCCTAATAGCGGTGATAGAATGGCCTGGCTGGGCCCTGGGCCACATCATTTCCTTTCGTAGGTACAGTGGATGAGCATCCTGTGGCTGAGGACCAAGTTGTTAACTGGCTGTATTGGGGGCAGATTTAGACTCCTGTTTTCTAAAGTGAGCGTCACATGCAATTTGGAAACATTTAACTTGAAAGCATTTTTTGTAGATTTTAAACGGAGTAACTGCGTGTTAATTGGCTGCTAAATTGATTTTTGTTTGACGCTTTTGCAGAAGATTAAATCTGTTCAAGTTCAGCTTCGCTGTGGTATGGGGAAAATGATAATTAGACATTCAGCAGAGGCCAGCGGCCTTCATACTGACTGATTTTGCAGGATGTGTGTTGTGTTTCTGTTGTGTTGGTTTGTTTCTCCTGCTGCGGGAGAGCAGGAAGGCTGATAGTGCTGACAGAGTCTTGGGGGTCCACTCTGCAGTCATGACTCCTGCCTGGCTGGTTGCCCCCATGGGTGCACATTGCGGCAGCCTGTTGACCAGCGTGGCAACTCCAGCTTACACAGTCACTTCCAGCCCTCCTCCCCTCTCTGTGTCTGACTCTGAGACCAGTTCATGCTCCATTCACATTCTGTCTTTTTATACTGTCTCAGAAGAAGTGTGATCACACACACTGTTTAGTGATTGATTATTCAACTGCTTTTATATCATAGCAGCCACTATAATTGTATTATAATTAATAGTAAATATACAGGCTACAGTCTCGTATTTTGCTCTTTAGTTAGTCAAGCATTATAAATGTAGTATGTCAAATGCAGATAAATGGGATGAAATGAGTCAAGGTCAATTTGGAGGACATGGTTTTGACACACGCAGATGCATCACAGACTTACACTGCACTTATGTGTGTGTGGCCTGCATGTGATTTTTTTCATGCTCTGCACTTAACCTACACACACACAAAACTGAGATACTGTTTTAAGAGCTGCAATGATTAATCAACTATTGAATTACTTGCCGACTCTTTTAATAATTAATTGTTTTGTTTTTGTTTTGTTTTTTTAAGAAAAAAGCTTGTTAGATGTTAGTTTTGTATGGTTTCTTTAGTCCTCTATCACAGTAAACTGAATATATTTTGATTGCGGATAAAACAAGAGATTTTAGGACGTCACCTTGGACTTAGGGAAATACTAATTTTTCACAGTTTTCTGACATTTTAAGGACCAAACAACTAATCAGTCAATTGAAGTTTTTCAGGTTTTTGTTTTGTTTTAATGTAATCTTGGACTCCTAATCATATACAGTATGCATTTATTGCATCTTCTAAAACTTTTTTCTACTGAGAAAAACTGAAACAGCTCTCCAAAAGGGCAGAGGTTGTATCGGAGATTTGTTTTGATGCTCTGAATAGCTATTGATAGTTGGGGAGATAGAGAGGCAGATGTTCTCACTGTTTGAAGATTGAAAATTTAAAATAAATTATATTTTATTGCGTGTCAGCTTACTTAATTTATTGAAACCTGGTTCACTTGGATAATTAACCACATTACTAATTAATTGTCTAAATAACTAAATAACTGAAAGGCATAGACATTTTTTATGATACAGAGCATTTTTATGTAATTATAGTATGTTATAATGAAAGTACCTTTTAATTTACATGAATGATGTAATTAAGGAGTTGGAAGAATTAACTACATTTAATAAAAATAGAGTAACCGCATTGCAAAAATCACTAAGTTATCTTGTATTTTAAAAAGAGAGTTAAATCAAGTGTCCGTCACTTTTAATATTACTCCAACTGAAATGGATGTAGCATTTTAATTGTGACTTTACAGTACAAACAAAACAAGTATTTACCTATCTTCTGTTACTGACTGATATAGTTTGTAGTTAATGAATACATTTCAAAACAGTGCATTTTTCAACATTAGAAAAAAAAAAAAAAAAAATAAA
>JAJHUR010074717.1:77028-102934 GCA_027495735.1 Lutjanus campechanus
TTTTTTTTTTTTTTTACACTTTTCATGGTTGTCTACCTCACTCCCTCACTTTATTTTTCTTTTTCTTTGTCACACACTCACACTCTCTCTCTCACACACACAGACACACGCACACATTTTTGATGAAAAAACTGAGCGTCAGTGTGATTTGGGACAGCTTGGAGAAGCCAGCAGTGATGTCATTAAGCAGCGCCCTGGATGATAAGGCAATCCCAGTCATTGAATAAATAAATAAATTAAAATCATATCTTATGTATTCTTTTCACCTCCCTTCAGACCCCCGCTATCCCAAATCCTGACCCCTCATCCCTCCTCCCCTCTCACCTCCCCCTGTCTCCCCCAAACCTACACACACACACACACACACACACACACACACACACACACACACACACAGACATAAACACACACATGCCACAAACACACCCCTCCGCTGCTGCTGATGTAGCCACCACACCGCTGCTCCCTTCCCCCTCGTGTCCACCGGCATATCAGGAGAAAAAAAAATGAATGCAGCTTTGCAATAAATAATGCATTTCACTAATACGCATTCAGGTGGAGTCAGTCTTTTGGCCCCATCTCAGGCACATCCAGAGAGGAGAGAAATATAGAATCCAAGAAGGGGAAGGCTTTCCTCCTGAACTGAGAGCGGTGACGGCTCGATAATAGGCTAAAACAACGAGCATGAGAGCGAAAGAGTGAGGGAGAGAAGAGAGGGAGACAGAGAGGAAGAAGAAGAAGAGGGGGGCCAAGAGAGAGGGAGAGAGTGGCAAGCATATTATAACTCATCCATGTGGATCACCCTAGTAGATTGGGAGCAATCCCTTGTTGAAATTGTCTTCTAAACACTTAGAGAGAAGGAGACAGAACGGAGCAGCCAGCCCATCTCAGTGTGCCTGTGTGTGTATTCTCACACTGCCTGCTATCCCAGCCAAGGTAGAGAGACCTCTGACAGACCGCTCGCATGTGTGTGTGTGTTTCACTCCTGCCTGTGTGTGTGCGCGCATGTGTTTGCGCCTATCTTGCCTGAGCCAGCCGGCTACTGAGTGTGTGTGCATGTGAGGGAGAGAGAGAGGGAAGATGTGTGTGTATGTGTAAGGAAGAGGGGGTATTATGCACCCTGGATGTTGCCTCGTGCTTTAAACAGCTGCCTACAAGCCCAGGTAGTGCGCGCCGGCTTCTAAATAAGCAGCACATTCACCGTCCCCTTCAGGACAAGAGGCTAGGCTGCAGAGTGTGAAATCAGACTAATACAGTGGCGTAGGGCTGTGCAGGAGCAGGAAGCAGCTCCTGCATGACTTACTTAGACTGTAGAGGTTTTAGAGGACAAGAACCAGCAGGATTGGACGTCAGAGAGAGAAAGAGGAGGAAAAAAAAGACAGTAAGGTCAGTAAATCCTTTTTTTAATTCTGCTCTGTGGATTCTTTCTTTCAGTCTACAGGACTTTGAGTACAGTTAGTGTGGAGCTGGGACTGAGGCTGAGGCTGGGACTGCTTTGTTTTGGTGGAGAAAGTATTGATTCTTTGTAAGTTTGTGGGAAGTGTGCTCTTTTTGATCCTGCCAGGTGAGAGCAGATGGAAACACTGGATGTGGGGGGGCTGGCTGAGAGCGGCCCAACTCTTTACTTTGTGTGTGTGTGTGTGTGTGTGTGTGTGTGTGTGTGAGAGAGAGAGAGAGAGAGAGTGTGTGTGTGTAAGGGGATATAGTGTTCAGGTGTTTACATAACTTTATAGGTGTATAGATTTTGTATACAGTGCATTATGTGTAGCCCATGTGAGCAAATATGTTTTATTTTTGGAATTTGTACAGTGACAGTCAAGTTGTGTGTGTGTGTGTGTGCTGTGATGCTGTGAATTAGAAAAGGGGGTGACTGTGCATTTAGGACAGGGGGAGAGTCGCTGCCCACTTGCTCTGTTGTGGGCCAGATAACAGGACTAGGAGTTAAACTGGTCATGCTGAAAAACAAAAAAAACAAACACTTTTTCATCCACAGTTTCTAAGGATGGCGTGAAGAGTAGACGCTATTTACAGACAGACAGTGTGCGCTCTGAACGCACCTAACCATCACTGTGTCATATGGCGACATATTACCCAATGAGAGGGTCAGTGCACACAGGTGCGAAGAGAACATGTGACCAAAGTGCACACACACACAAGATGGTGTCCACTGTTCCTTTACAGAAAGTTGATGTTATGTTTTGGAAAATCATTCAGAGTTTCTAGTGTCATTCAATAATATTTTTTATTTTTTTGTTTAACCTTTATTTAACCAGGAAGTCCCTTGAGATTAAATTCTCTTTTTTGATCGAGGCCTGGTTACAAAAATGATAAAATACAGCATATCAAAACAGACAAGGGACAACACATAAATAATACAAAATCCAGCTTAAGAATAACAATTGCACTCTTCGGTTATACAGTTTTTTAGCAGAGCTTTGAACTCTCCCAGGGAGACAAAGTCATTGAGCTGTAGTGTGTTCTGAAATAACAGAAAAAATGTTCACATTTTTAAAGAAATCCACATTCTGCTTATGAATTTGTGATAGTAAGCTATTTATGTGGCACAGTTCTGCCAAAGGAAGATTTTATCCAAAAGGTTTTGAGCAGGTGCGACAAACTGTGACTAGGTATGGGCATGTGCCAGCATTTAGATGTGTTTAGCCACACGCAAGCACAGGAAAAGTGGAAAAGCCAGGACTACCAAATTGTCAGCAATACTAAAGACATCAACACAAAAATTTCAGCCATCCATCACAGCTGTCGGCTTGTTTCTGTGGCGACAGTGATTTATTCTAGGGCTGAAATCCATTTGGACTCTCTCACTCCCTCTCACACTCACACACACTCACACTCACACACTAACTAACTCACTTACTCACTCACACTCACTAACACACACATAAACCCAAATACCATGCACAGCAACTCTCCCAGTGTTAATAAGTGTTGATTTTTTTTCAATTGCAATTATTTGGAGTCGACAAGTGTTGATTGGAGAATTATCTGTCCACTCACAGGGCTGACATGGCTCTTGGGCAGGTGTTCAAAATATCAAATATGTTTTACTCTGGTGAGTGTGGACTTTTTACACAGTTTATTTGTACACTTTCAGAGGAATATTAACCCTGATAGATTGGTTTTGTGTGAGCTCAAATAATCAGCTGGATCTCTGGGTTTTTATCTGGGGTTATTCATAAAAAATACAAATTTAATCTGCCCTGGTTGATATAAATAGGGTGGAAAAACATTAGAAACACTCAGTATAACACAATACAAGTTAACAGCAACACAAACTTCAAAATTACTAAAGTTAGTTAAACTAACACCTCTCCAAAATGCTTTCAACATTATCTGAACATTTTAACCTTCTTAAATGAAAGTTTTTTTGTTTTGTTATTTTTCATAGCTGATGAGATTTTTCTTGTTTTCTTATCTCATATTGAAGGTGTATCATACTCCAGTGTATGGCTGCACAGTTAATCAAAAGATTATTGAAATCGCAGAATGGCCAAGTGCAATATCCAAATTGCAATTGCAATTTTATGATAAAGGAAAAATGTGTGTCAAAGCAGCATGATACTGATGTGCTATAATACTGCAGATAGGCCCTGGCCTACAAATTTTGCTCTCCAAATGTAAGAAAACATATTTGTTTGGTACAGACCCCAACAAATCTCACATCATCATGATTTTAATGTTTTTTTCAGCGGAAATTGTGATGCAAAATTATCACTCCTGGTCATTGTGAATTGTATCGCAATCATATTTGTCAAAATAATCGTGATATTTTTTACCATATCGTGCAGTCCTACTCCAGTGTTTGCAGCACATTTTGCCACAAAACTTGCCATCAAGCCCTCTGCTTCATGAGATTTTCTTGCCACACCAAAAACCCAAAATAAGAGATATTTTTCTCTTTGCAGAGAGATTATCGTTATAATTAAAGATTAAATCAAAAATCATGCAATTTTTAATAACTATCAGTGGGTGTCTTTTTATCTTCTGCAATACAGTAAACAATATACATAAATGAAGACTGTCACACAGTGTTGATCCAGATTCTCAGCTCTGTAAACCCCACACAGGAAGTAGTTGGTATTCTTACAAGCGTACAAGACTATTTTTGACATATGTATTAGCCATACAGTGTTTTAGCTACTGTTATGCTCATGACACAAGCAGAATAAATGTAGAAACATGAATGAAATCTGATATGTAGATTGAACTGATAGTGTGTGTGACTGTGTTTGTGGGAGAGGATGAGGAGCAAAACAGATGCCTGCTACAATGCTGGCTTGCTCCCCTTCTTCATCCCCCTCTCATTTAATTTCCTCTCCTTTCTCCACAGCTTCTCTGGTATTTTTTCATATGTCAGATGATAACTCAGGTCCTACAGTGTGCAGGAAGATTTATCAGTCAACACACTGCCCCTAATATCCCCCATCTGCCAGCAAGCACACCCAGTTCCCTAAGCCCATGCTCTAGACCTAAGCCTTGGCCCAAGCCCTCTGACTGCACCCTTGGATTGGCTTGTGTGTCTGTGTATGTGTGTGTGCACGTACGTTTGTTTGTGCGTGCCGTCACGCAAGCGTGTGCCTGCTGCTGCCGTATTGGCTGATGGGTGTTTGTGCCACTGCTAAAACATGATGATGCTACTTTTGCAGATGCATGGTCAGGAGCTGTCAGCTCTTAATATGTTTGTCTGTCTGCACAGCTATCTTAGATGTTGATCTGAGTTGGCCTGTGTGTATCTGGAGTCGGGCAGAGCAGAGCACACAGCAGAACCTCCTCTGCTCTGCTCTGGCCTGTGTATGTCTGGAGGGGCGAGGCTAGCGCTGAGGCTGAGGCTGGCCAGAGAGGTCACTCAGGCTCTGTGAGAGCCAGTACTCTGAGCAAACCTTGATAGAATGCATCACATAACACTACAGATGAGGCATTCAGTTTTATGGCAGAGTACCATTTATGTCCTGATTAATAGAAATCCATTTTAGTCTCTATTTTTACTTAAATGAAGTTGAAATATTTATGAACCAAGTGTAAATCACATACATGACTTTGAATCATTTAGGGATTTTACGTTATTTTGTACGAGCACACCCTTTATTTCAGTGCATTGTCGTGCTAGTCATGTCTGAGGCCTGTGTGACTGAGGCTGTCGGTGCTTCTGCATAGTGATTGAACTCCAGCTAAGGTCTGGGCCTTGCCATGATAACGTGCCAAACTTAGCTCTGCTCCTAAAATCCTGGATTAATGCCTGCTTTAAGAGCTTAACATGGTCAGCCATTCAAACATGCACTGGATTGACTGGGCTACCTTGGTTGCCTGTTATCTCCTGTAGAGTTTTACAAGCACACTATCCAGCAGGGGAGAATTACAGCACCATCTCTGCCTGTGTGTCTCCATCCTGTGTGCAGTAGTGCACAGTAGGGCTGGGCAATATATCGATATTATATTGACACTGTGATATAAGATTAGATATCGTCTTAGATTTTGGATAGCATTATATCGTGATATGGTGTAAGTGTTGTCTTTTCCTGATTTTAAAGGCTGCATTACACTAAAGTAATTTTCTGAACTTAGCAGACTGTACTAGCTGTTCTGTTATTTGCCTTTACACACTCAGTCATTCTATCCACATTACTGATCATTTTTTTTAGCAAAAATCTCATTGTGTTAATATTTTGTGAAACCATTAGTCACCCCTATAATATTTTCGCACTATCAATATCAAGAAGGTGTTTGGTCAAAAATATCGTGATATTTGATTTTGTCCAAATAACTAGGGCTGGGCGCTAGAGAAAACTGGTATATTGAGATATATATTGCACATTGTAGCCTAAAAATATTAAGATATTTATAAATCATATCGACCAGTGCTAGTGGACAGGCCATGAAACACGATTGACCTGGGCAAACCATGTGCTCATTGCTTATCAGTAATGATATGGCATCCTTATGAAAACGCCATGAAAATGCCTTTAGATTTAATTAATATTTTTGTAATAAACATGAATTCTTTAGATCAAGCATAATGTACACTGTAATTTTATGTAATACAAAAAATGTCTGTTTTCCACTCTTTTTTCAGTTAATATTAAGTTTTATTTAAATGAATGAATATTTAAAGTCAATAGAATCAATTACAAGTGAAAAACCACAGTGATTTTTTTACTCCCACTTTTTAGTGTTGAATTGATTTGTTATGTTTGTAATATGGATCTGGAATTTTATCAGTAATAAGTTAATTTCCTTAATACACACATTCAGATCCAGTTTGCAGAATCACATACATTGCAACACATACAAGCACCTTCTTTCTTTCTTCCTTGCTCATTTTCTCATTTATAAAGGCATATGATATAAACACAGCCAGACTCACACACCATTTGTTTTTTCACCTCCTGGCTCCACAGACTTTCACTATTTTCACACACAATTGACTAAAAGTATCCATCCTTTTCCTCTTTCTTCTGTGTGAAGCATGTTGTGTAGTGCAATATAACAGAGCAACACAAGATATTTGAGATGACTTATTTAAATCCACTCATTTAGTTTTGAGGCTTTTGTTAGCATGTGAATGCAGACATGGTAGTAAGCATGGGTGCTTTCTTCCTTCAATGATGGAAACTCCTCTATTGGCCGTTCACAAAGAGTGACATCCGCTTTCCTCCTATAAGATCCACCTTGGTGCTGTCAGCGTTGTAGAGCAGCTCAGATTGGATGCTGCTCGCTACGGTGTTTACTGATACTGGAAGGAGCTTTATCTGAATACCTGTCACTGCCTTTTCTGACTAAAACAGGTGTGTCTGTAAATCTGATTAACATTAGAGATGTTGATGGTCAGAATTCCTCAGACATGTGCAATGTCTAATGGGGAATGTGAAAAATTGCACAGCCTCCAGAAGTCATAAAATCACATGAAGCAGATAGAGAAGCTGATGCCTCCAAGGGATTAGTTTAATTACATTAATGTCCCTGATTTCTGAAATTCTGCTTGACATCCTTGTTGCCTCATTTGTTGTTGTTTTTACATTTGTTTGCATGTTAGGCTCGAGGTTCTTTCGCCTTGAATCTCTAATAACCACCGGATAAAAACAATGTAATCATGTTGGCCTGCCTTGCACAGTGTCTCGAGTAAATACGTATGGTCATTCCACATCTTATTACAGCTTATTACTGCAGTCATGTGCATAATCACTTTATGCTTTGCTCATGTGTGAGTAACTTTTGCACCCTCATCTGTAAGCTCAACCCTGGACTGTGCTCTTTCAGCCATGTTGTTTTATCCAGTGTGTCACCCATGTCTACAGGAGGAAATCTAATTGTTTGTTTTATTGTGATGCCTTCTCAAGGATAAAAATAAGAGCATTGACAGTTTACTGAAAAAGTCTAATCATGCTTTGGCCTTCACGAGCAGAATAGTTAGCTTTTGCACAATATTTTGCTCTTGACCTTGTCTATTGCACTAAATGTAATTTTTTAATGGTACTACTGGAAAGCATAAATATAATTTGGTTACATAATGAAAAACAGTTAAAACATAATATGCTGTAGAGGGAGCACGGTGGTTTGTTGTGTTGTTTAGTTTCACAAACAGAGATTCTGAATTTTTCAGTGCAGAATTTCTCATTATGATGTATGGGCGCAGAAAGGACCGGAGCAGTCCTATGTGTTTCATGGTGTGTGTGTGTGTGTGTGTGTGTGTGTGTAAGTGTAATGATGGTGGGGTTTGGTGCTATGTTGATTCCATCTTGGCTGTTCTGCAATAATTCACGAGAGGAGGAGGGGGAGGGCGGGGTGGTGGAGAGGCACCATTTTACTCCTCCAATCCCCCTTCGCCACCACTGGAATATAATCCGCTGTCTCCTGACCTTCAAATCATGCAGCGCTGCAGTCATTTCAATTGGCCCGGCCGCCATTAGCGTGAAATGTCCTCTAGCCACTCTGCTTCTGCACATGGAAGATTTCCTTTCTCCCAGCATGGTTTCCCTCTTCTACTTTGCTCCTTCCCTCCATCTCGCATTCTATCCGCCATGCCCCCTGAAGCCTGGCTGCGATGGAGGGTGGGAACCTCTTGCACTAAGGAAATGAGCCACTACAGGAGATGCTGTTGGTCAAAAGACAGGATGAAAAACACTCACTCCATTAGACTCTGATATGTTTGTGTTGCACTGTGTTCCTTTTAGAAAAAAAATATATTTTAGTACATATTTTACATGATATTGGATTTTTACAGTGGCTGTCATTTTTAAAATGCCTAAGCGCATGTATGACCTTTTGCAAATGAACACACTTTCTTCCAGCGGGTGCTAACATGCAGTACAATGTACTCAGAATATAAGATATTTTGCTACAACTGCTAAAATGATTGTGTAGATAGATTGAAGATACAGAGATTTTTCATAACAATTAATCCAGGACAGAAATATTTTAAGGTATGTAGAATCTGTAGGATTTGTCTGAGCTCTTTGTGAACACACCAGAAAGATAGTTTATTGTTGTTTCTCATTCCTAGAATGCCAAATACAGACGTTTTGGGTTGGAAAATTGTCCCAAGCACAGCAAAATAATAAGAATGCAGGCAGAGGGGAGGGCCTCTGCAGATATAGCCACCACCACACAAGTCCAGTGGGTCATAAGTGATGATTGAAATTGATTTTGTATGAGTCTATACATTTTTTTTTGGAAAATGTTGCATATTATGCCTTTAATCATTCTTCAGTTGGCATCACTGATGCATATTTATTTCTGATTTTGAGCCCAGATACAGAAAATGCAGCTTTACATTTTTAAGAACTGACCGCTAGTCTGTGGTCGCAGGGTTCATTGGAGCATGCCCAGGGTAGCTCCCTTGGCCAAGTGCATCATATCTCGGGAGCAGCCGGAGCCCTCCTCATCACACTAGAAAGAGGGAAGAAGATATACTGACTGGGGCATAGAAATCACATGCCAAAGCTCAGCATGTGTTATGTTGCTCGTAGATAGATAGATCAATTATTGAAAGAGGACATATTTGATATGATCTGAATATTAAAAATATATCAGAGGGCAAACAACATTCATGGCTGTCTTCAGATCTGTGCTGAGAGATGTGTGTCAAATCTCCAGAGAGATGCTTTATTCAGAAGGGTCAAGGGGTTCTCTGACTGTTTGATAAGATGCAAGAATATTTTTATTTTATTTTTGTTGTTCATTTAAAAAAAGTAGTGTAAAAATGTCAGCCGTACCTTTCAAAATTATGTTTATTATCTGCATGCCTCATAAATTATTATTCCTCCATATTCATAATGACAGATAAATATCCTATGACCTAGAATCCATCTCACGATAAAACATCATTACACAAACACGCCTCTCAACATCTTAGTGTTTTTCCTGTTTTCCAAAAGATGTAGTTTTCCTGGTTGTGCGTTGAGTGGATTTGGCTCACCCTGTCACTGCTTATTATGTTTCTGGGACAATGACAGTTGGAAATGTGTACTCCTATATACATATACTGACTGCCTGACTGTGTGCCAGCTTTGGGAAAACACTGACCCAGGTGCGGTGGGTGAATTGATGAGATTTGTTTACACAGATAGCCATTGTGTCCCCTGGTCTTACACAAGTCCTCATCTGAAACCTTCCCTGAAGTCTATTTCTCCCTACTGGTTGTTATTACATACAGTGTATGTATTTATGATTAATGACCCCACTGGGGTATATCCATAATGCTATGACCTCAAGGTAAAATTGAAATGCATGCACTGGATGTAGAGCATTCTTATATTATTGCCCAATATACTTAGCAGCCATTACATTTGTTGGCACTGGTGAAAATAAAACAGAGGGGCTATGAGGTTTCAAATCAACAAGGCCACTCTAAGAAATGGACTTATTGGAATTGCATTAAGTTGATTAGACTGAGAAATGAATACTATTTACAATTGAGCAGTGTTAAACACTCTTGTTTCTCCCAGCTATAGGAGTGCATTGACAGTCAGTCAGCATCAATTAAATCTCCTGATCTGTATATCCTGAGAGGCCGGACTTGTTGTCTTCTAATAAAGCCGGACTGTGGCAGCAGAATGTTTCATTTCCTCTTGGAGATTGCCCTCAGTAATGCACAGTGCTTATCATAGTCCTGGAAAAGGACTGCAACAACACAGCGTTCTGATGCTTGATACCCAGATCAACCTGAGGCCAACGCTCACAGCACTTCTAAGCAGCAGTTGGACCTATTTAGTTGCACTGAAGCATGGCCATATAGACTTAGAAAACTGCCTCCTTTTTTTAGTCAGGTCAATTGTTTGTTTGTTTTAAATATTACAATATACATTTTTGAAATATTAATCATTTTAAAAGTATTTGTTTGATGTGATTTCTTTTTATAAGAGAATACATGGTATTTTGGGAACATTATGAGTGGTTATATGTGTCTGTTTGTGCAGATGAAAATGAAAAATGGGGTCTGGGAAGGACGGGGTTGTGAGGGGGCCAAGCTGTCCCTGGCCATTCATTCTCTCTGGCCCCCCTGTCTAATTAATGGGCCACGTTCATACACGTTATTGCACCAGAGGGTCTGTCACTCATTAATCATGTGACCTTCTGTGGCACAGTTAATGACCTTGGAGGAGTAGATCAGCTGGAGATGGCTGAAGCTGTGGAATTAAATTGTTTCTGGAAGTGGTCATGGTCACATCAGGCACTTTAACAGCCACTCTGCTCAGGCCCTCTCCTGTTACACCTCAGTCTGTGTGTCTCACCCATAGGTCCTTGTAGGCTCTGCCACAGGGATGGGCAGGGGGAATTTCAGACACTAGGGCTCAGGATTAGAGCAGGCAGGGGATGGAACCAATGTTGAACTCAAATCACTCGGTTATGACTTTATTGGCTGATTTCCTGCATGACCACTGCCTGTCACTCTTCAAATCACTCATAAAAGAACAAACTTACACCAACTTCTTTAAAAAACTTCTGTCGTCCAAGTTCTGTGCTGCAGCTCAATGTTCATAGGATTTTAGTAAGTACATGCTAAAACTTAAAACTCTTTTTTCACGCTTTAATGAAACCCATACATTTATTCAAATTATATTTGATTTTATATTTCTGTATACCTTATACAGTGCTAAGTATTAGTGCTATGCTAGACATGGACGGCTGCGTGATATATTTAAAACAATTCTAAAACTGATGGTGTAAATAGACAGTTCAAGTAGAAACAAGTCTGACACAAGTTTTCAATTGAGACTTGAAAGATTCCACTGAGGTGGCTTTCTTAATTTCCTCAGACAGGAAAGGAGCCATGATGAAGAAAGCATAGTCATCCTTATCATCTGGATATTGGGGCCACCAAGACGGAAGCAATATATTCTCTGTTCTGTGATTCTGGCTGCAGTCTTAATCACCATTTTCATGTAATTAATATCCAGTGATTCTAGCAATCAAGTCACTATATCATAAAAGCAGGAATGACATAATCAAATATTTTAAATTAAATGCCAAAGCAAGAACCCATACTGTTAATTTTTTTTCATTTATTCGCTCTTAGTTTGTTATCAAAGATGACACTTAGTTCATTACATTTGAGAAGTCAAGAATGATAATGAAAACTTAGATTTATCTAAGGTTAATTATGAGACCTTTGGTGTCATCCAGTTTTTAATCAAACACTGATAGTCACTGTCTAATTTCATAATAGAGTTAAGGTCAATGGAGAGATAAAGTTGAGTGTTGTCAGCATAAGAGTGAATACTGATGTTGTCCCAGTGAATGATATCACATTAAATGGGAAAAACAACAACGGGCTAAAGACATTACCCTGGTGAACTCCACAGTTCATATATGCCCAAGGTGACTTACTATAACTTCAACAATATTTAGAAAGAAGAGTTAAAAAAATGATTAACTCATTCTTTTATACTGTCGGTTTACTCTGCACATTTACTCTCGTGGTGATTCTACTGTATGCCAGTTTCTTTATGAGACCACAATATGAATAACTAAACACAGAATGTTGTTGGCATCGAATCTCATTTTATTTACCTGTTTGGCAGTCTTCCATTTCTCTTCCCGTGGGCTCCAAAAAGGACTCCAAAAATTGTTATAATGTGTTATTAAAAATAATGTCATTATCAGTATCAGAAGAGGTCTAAAATTGTTCCTCCTGTAAGAAAGACAAATTAGGAAACCAGTGAGTAAGAGAGATTATTTTACTGTCTCATGACTGAACCAAGAAGACCAATTATATTTCTATAGCCACCATATTTATAATTAACTATTTTGAGAGAAACAAAATAATTTCAGCATGTGTCCAAAGTTTAAACGATGATTGCGTTATGGCTGCCACCTCCTTTTCACAATCGCAGCATTAAAATGTTAGCTTTCTTCTCAGTGACATTGAAATGGAGGGATTTTGTTTATCCCTGCCTTTGTTTATTTAACATTTTGCTCAGCGGGGGAGTTTCAGATAGATTGTTTTCAAGACAGTCCCTGCAGACAGCGAGCAAACACTCTACAGCTTCATCAAACAGAACAATCTTCAACTTTCCCCTTCTGCAGTGTGCAGGGAAATGTGACTGAGAGGAACATCATAATGGAATATGATTGAAATGATCGTCATAATTTTCCTGTCTGAGACTGTAACAATATGCAAGCACTGGTTTTTAGAGGATTTATTTAGAACCATGTGTAAGTTTACCATTACACAGAAAAAAACACACTGATGGATGAAAACATTTCATTTTCATGTGGCAAACATTTGCGAGTTTTGTTATTAATGAATTCACTCGTGTGATGGATTCTAGACTTTTTTTTCCTCTCCCCTCACTAAGAAAGCATCAACAGACATTTGGGCACATGAAATTCAACCTGAAACACAGAGAGCGAGCTAAAACAAATCTTTGTGAGCAGAAAAGTGAGTTCACCCCTGTATGAAATGAGTTCTGAATTGAGCTCATTCCACATTTGTGACTCCTCTTTGTGCAAATGTGAGCCAGACGAGTTTTGATGGCAGCATGGTAGCATTTTTTTTTCATTTAAAAATATATTTTTAGAGTCGAAAATCCATTGTCAAAAATGGCATGTTCAGTGTTCAGCATACAGATGTCCAAAGCTTGGCGAGGACAGTCATGGACGTACTCATTAAAACCCACATAAAATCAAACACACACATATAGACTGTGCCATTATCCCCTCTCCCTCTGTCTCTCTTCATTGCTGTCTTCCTTCAATCTCTCCTTCCACCATCTTTCTCCCTGTTGCAAGTGCAGGCTTGATTAATATTTTCCACTGTTCCGTAACCATGGCAATAAGGTCACTGCATATGATACTTAATTGAATCTTCCCAGTGCTTTTGTGTGCATCTCCTGTGTCCGGACAATAAAAATCTTCCACTGATGACTCCAACCCCCTTCCTTTACTCCACTCCCCTCCATCTTTCTTTTCATTTTGTGCCCCATGAATTTATTCATTTGTTTCCTCCGCTATCTCTTTCTTGTACTCCCTTTCTTTCCTGGCCTCTCTCTGACCTAGCCTACCTTGTCCTGTCATAGCGTTTTACTGTTTTTTTTTTTCCGCACACATTGTTCCTTTGCCTGCCTTGTACTTTAGCAAGGAGCAGGATAGTTTTATCGTTATAGCGTAGCGCCAAAATCAGCTTTTTTTTTTTTTGCTTTGCCTTTTGTTTACACCCACCTGCTGGAGCACCACTTGATGACTTATTGCTCTTTAATGCCAGAGTAATGCACAGCTCCTCTTTCCATGACATTTTTTGCCCCTCTCTTGTCTTCTTTCTCTGCTTGTATCTTGCTACTTTTCTCCCCATGCAGCATTTGCATACTCAAATCAGTCTCAGGCACAATCGTTAAATTGATTTCAAACAACACTGATGACTCAAGTGGTGAAACAAAAAGCCCGGCAGCCAGGAAACCACTGGGACACAAAGTGAGCCGCTGACACACGGTGCTCTCTGAGCAGGTGTTCTGATTAATGCCTAACAAATTGGGGTCCTCTAAGATCCGGACATAAGTGGGAGACACGTCCCCTCTTCACACAACACATGGACCAACACATAAACACACGCTGACTGAGTCTTTGTTCACGCAAGTATGGAGGCTAATCCATGACAAGAGGGGATACAGGTTCACAGGGAGAAAACACTGGAGTGGATAAAGAGTGGAGGGTGAAGAGGAGGTGGAGGTCTGTTTTGGAGCTGGCTTTTCAAAACAGCATGAAGGACATAGAAACTAAATATAAGCTTTATCAATGTTTGATTGCCTTGATTCAGCTGCAATATATTTTCATTTGCACATTTTTTTCAGCTGTAGGGATGCACAATTTATCGCAATATTATTGAAATTGCAATATGACCCAGTGCAATAATCACAGAACCCTGCAAGAAAAATGGAGGAACATTCTGTGACAAAACAGCATTATAATGAAGTACTGTAGTGCTGCATATATATGTCGTAGCCGACAATGTTGTTCTCCAGGTGCAAGTAATTTTTCAGTAAAAATGAAAGTTAGCCATTTGTGATAAGAATAAAATAAAAAATAACATTTTTATACCATATTGTACAGCGCTACTTTGTAGCCAGTAGCAGGGTTTCCAAAGGTTTTAAAAAAATCTTAAATCCATTATCTGCATTTTAGGCCTTAAAATGTAATAAATGTGATTTTGACAGGTCTTAGAAATTAAAATAATTATGAAGTTCATGTTACTTTTACAAAGCTGCATTAACCTGTCTCACGTTTTGGGAGAAAAAAGTTGTATCAATCACACTGTAACAACCACAAAATGAAACCAACATTGAGCCAATAACCAAACTGTTCAAAGGTCTAAGATAACCATACCCTGACAGTAAAGACTTTTTAATTATTTTAAGGTGCCTTGAAGTTTTTTGTGTTTTTTGAGTGTCCCTATCTGAAGAGCACCTCAAACAAACACATTTTGAGTCCAGGAGGCGTTCCTAACCAAACATTTCCTGAACCAGTAACTGCCGAACCCATGACTGCTAACAAGTGCAAACTGTGCAGCCCCACACCCAGCTAGCTTCATGCTCCACTTTAAAGCATGGAAAGGATAAGAAGTCTTACATTACACAATTTAGATTGGCAGATTTCATTCTGAGATTACTTAATATTAATCAGTTCATAAGAGCTTAATTAACATGGACCTTTTGGCTAGTGTGGACATGAGCTGGGTCTCAGCTGTGTTCATAATGGTCTAAAGTCACAAATTTAACTTGTTGAGACCTGCAGAAACCTTGAAAAGACAAGAGGACTCAGCCTTTTAAACAAGAAAAACAGAGAAGTCATAATATGATAGAGTTTTACAATCAATGACATATCATTCAAAGACAAAAAGATTATTTTTGCAGTCATACTTTGCAAGTCATTTTCTGGAAAAGGTCAATTTTGTTAATGTTATTACATAGTCAGGGAGTTGTGTTCTGTTCTGTTCTGTTCTAATAAAAGTGTGGCAATGATCTTGAGGCTATGATTAGACTCAAATAAAACAGAGAAAGATAGCGTAAGAGACAGGACGGGGGAGAAAAAAATGTACACATCAGATTTGACATACGCACCATAAAACAACCATTAGCAGTTACCTACAATCTGAAGTGACAGTCTATCAATAATGTCACTCTGAAAATAGGACAGGTTTGTTGCTGTCTTTAAATCACCAGGGACCCGGACACTCCATATAGCAGAAAAGGATGCAGATATAGGAAATGCATTAAGGCTGGATGTTAATGGGTGTGGTGGGAGCAGTGGGACACCCAGGGGCACAGGAGGACATTGCTCACCTCTCACTGGGTCATGGGCTTGAGACACCTGCCTGGTCTGCGGTTCAGTCCTGGACACAATATCTACTGGTTAAATTCATCAGCTGATATTATAGGTCAGTTTGATGAAATGTATTATATTGTATAAAAATTTTTCATAGGCCTTAGTTGTTTTTGGTTCTTTTTAACATGTTTTATTGTGACATGATATGTGTCATGATTAAATATCTCAAGTGCTTGCATCACAAACCTGTAAACATACAATATGTAAGTTCAGCCTCTGAGTTTCTCTTACATTAAAACAATACCAAAAGATGTAGTTTGATGATGTTGTGAAGTAGCATGGCAACCACCACTGTTGATGAAAATCTGATTGATATGACTTGTAATGTATCAGAGTTTTATTCACATTATGTTCAGTCACATTTGCCAACTTCAATCTTCTCTCTTTGACACATCTGATGTATCCTGTGTTTTCCCGGAAGTTAAAGCAACTAGCGGCTTGCAGGAAACACACTGTAACCTTGAATAAATTCTAAATTTTTCTGGGTTTGACTATTGTGGGAAAGATTTGGAATAACATAAGCACGCGCACAACAAAATATATAACACAGGTCTAGCTTTTTTAGACTGTTTAATGCAGAAATGTTACATTTTGTAGCTTTAAAAGATTCTTTATTTAATTGCTTTTATTTTTTTATACTTACAAATATTAATATTCTAACAGTGGAGTGATCTCAGTAAAATTATATACAATTGTATGATTAAAATGTCTTCTACCATTCCATCTAAAGTATGCAGCCTCCAAACTAAACGCAACTTAATCTTATACACTCCTTTTAAGCATTCACAAAGCAAAGTCTGTCACTTTCAAAGATAAGCAAACATGCATGCAAACAAGCACAAGCAACTGCACTACACACACACACACACACACACACACACACTGACTTGCATTCACTAACCAACCCCTTCCTCTCTAATGGGGCATTTGTGTACAATCAAACTTGGTGTTGCATATGAATGGGCCTATTAATGAATGGGACATGCACGCAGTGTCTGCCAGCTTTGAAAGCCAAGAGCGGAGCACGCTTCCTTTCTATTACCATGTTTAATATGGGAGCACGTGGAGGCTATAGTATGCCCATCTGCTCCTCACACACGCCCCTCAGCCACCCTGTTTCTGCCATGTGCTGGCGTAACAGGCAGGCATTGTAGCAACAAGTGTCTGCACATTACCACGCTTGCCAGCTCCCCTCACTTGGCAGCGAGCCTGCTAAGCTGCCCGCCCCCTTATGAGAAAAAGACTTGATTGTGCCAGGGGAGAGAGCTTAGGGGGTAAACCGGGAAGAGGGGTGAGGAGGGGGATTTGATTTACATACTGCAGTTTAGGCGACACTCATCTGATTTTAAACGGCTCCAAAGCAATTAAGGGTCATTAGTCCTTTTGTTTTCTGTTGTGGCACAATGCAGCAGTGACGGCATCTGAGGCGCAGTGCCCCCTGTGGGGGCTGCCTGTGGGAATGTCAGCACTAACAGGGTCTGTCTCCCACCCTTCCTCCCCATTCATGTCTCCTGCTCTGCCATTGACACAGCTTTCCTCTGTGTGTAAACAAACACTCAGCACCAGCCTGGCACTGCAAGGGAAGCCACTTTGGCAAAGACCCAGCTCTGGAGTATGCAGCTGGTTCAGGAGGCACAGGCTGCTTATCCTAATTATCCTGATCATCACAACAATTTCTTTCATATGATGTAATTTGCAAATTGGCGGCAGTCAATTAAATTTGCTTCTGCCGAAGACATATTTTCACACAGCAGCACAGTGTAAATGATGTCTCCATTTCAATTTTAGCTCTTATTTTAGGTTTACTAGCTGGTGCATTAGAATCTGAATACGTTACTTGGGAAACAGTCAGCTCTACGATTACTTGGGCATAGGTTAAAAAGGTGCATCTAATCACTTATTTAATACAGCAAGATTATTCCCTTCAACT
Source organism: Lutjanus campechanus (assembly GCA_027495735.1). Lineage (NCBI taxonomy): Eukaryota > Metazoa > Chordata > Actinopteri > Lutjaniformes > Lutjanidae > Lutjanus > Lutjanus campechanus. Next base: position 94,790 of record JAJHUR010074717.1, read on the forward strand.
GGACATTTTTTATTCTTGTATATCTTTACTGTAACGTTTCTATGCAAAACAGAATCTTTTTTTCAGTTTCTGATTCATTCAATAACCCCCAGTTAAAGGGATGGTGGTGGTGGGCTTCAGACAGTTCATAAAACCTAGTTTAGTTCAAAATAATAGAGACAGATGAAATGTACAGTAGGAGGATTTGGAAATAAATTTCATAATTAATTATATTCCTATATGAAATAATTTTGGTGCTTTCTCTGTTCACCTCTACTACATACAGTACTGTACTGTACTGTACTGTAATGTTACTGTTTGATGTGTTAAATAAACATAATATCTAAATGCAAAAACACTACACTGTTAAACACAAATTAGGATTTTGTTTTTCTATACAGATACAGTGATCATCTCTATTTTGATTGCTTTCTATGCACTGAAGTGGAAATGAAATAATATGAAGTAATTTTAAAAAACATCTCCCTGAATATAACTACAGTCTAAAGAGTGGATGTGATCATGCAGGTATTTTAAATAAGATATAATACAGGAGAATAACATTGCCTCAAGGTCAATCGTGCAGCTGTAATGAAGGCTGGGATGTATTCTTCAATATGCTTATGTCTGTATCCTCCATTACTCACCTAGCAGGCAGGCAGCGGTGTGTTAAGCACCCCTGCTACTGTGAAAAGGCATCAAAGGCAGCAAAAAGACAGGTATGGTATAGAATGTGAATGTTCACATGTCCATTTGTGTGGCTGTGAGCCCCTCCGCAGTTGGTATAGAAAAACACTTACTGCTAATGTAAATAGCAAGGCAGCATAAATCAGGAGCCACGCGCAGCCCGGGAGAATATCGTGTAATAGTTATTGCGAAATGAAGTGGCATTGGGATCAATATCCCACTATATCTCACTCTGGCGTAATGGCGCAGAGGGAAGCTGAAGGCCAAGGGAGTCCGGTCCCTCCACCCCACCACGGGCCTATAAATCTGCCTGACCTGCAGCCCGCTTATTAAAGTGCATACGCAATCGGCAGCAGCCATCCAAAAATACAAGCTTACTTACTGACCTGCAGTCACGGGAATGGATGCCTTTACCTTGTCTCAGGGCAGGGGTTAAAGGCTGATTGAGGCTGGAGCATCATCACACCATACTGCACAGAGAAACAGGGAAGTGTTGGCTTTAGCTCAGCATTAATAACACTAATATAATTTAAAATGAAGTCTGAATGTCAGCACTGCAGGGAATACTGCAGATTAATTTCTGTTTCTTTTAAAGTAAACCCAGTATGTTGTGTGTAGGTTTTTATACTCTATTTATTAATGAATTAATTTGTCTGTTTGTCTTTTATTCATAGTATCTCGAGGCACAACTTTTTTCTTCTGCCAGTGTGAAGCTACTAGCAATTGTGCTCTCTAAGCTCACCAAAATTAAACCAGAGTGCGTTGTTTGCAGTGCTGTCAGAAATTATTTCACAATAAATGAAATGAGAAAGGAAATTATTTTCAAGCCTGAGATTTTCCCTCTCGAAAATTGTCTGTTTGACGATTAATTTTGAATTTTATCACTATGCAGCCACAACTAGTGGGGTTTGCTTGTGGTACGTCATGGTGATTAGCTCGGTACTGTATGTGCTGTGGGTTTGTGACTTAAACAAACAATAAGAAAGACAGAATAAGAAACATCAGTACACATTACAAATGCATTGTCCATAGTAGCAGTGGGAAAAAAGCTGTTTTGTATTGTATCAGTTTGTATTTGAGTGGGCAGTGATTTGTTTTGCTTTGGGTCCAAAGCATCTAATGATTGGCGAAGGAGGTGAAGATTTTGGATGACTGAGGAGCAATGTGCAGCAGTCTTGTTTTTGTTTTGTTTTCTTTGGTCTGAGCTGCTGTACAAAAGGGTTTTAGAATGTGTATAAAGACAAGTATTTTTTTATTTTTCACGTATACTATATACCCATTTTATCAATATCACAATATGAGACCAGATATTGTCTTAATTTGGATATTGCTGCATCTTGGTATGGATTAATTGTGTTTGCATTACAGTAAAACTGTGTATGTATTATTCTGAGCTTATCAGGCTATTTAAGCCGTTCTATATTGTTTTTGTCCATGTGTTAGTAGTTTTTGCCATACTGTTACTATAAACGCAACTGTAGGACAAATTATCCTACAGCGACAATAATGTACAATACAATATTGTCACATCATTGATGTTCAAGTTTAGTTTATATATATATATAATACATACATGTAATAATACATACATTACAATGTTAAAAACAGGTAGGTAGAAATATTGTTATATTTGATTTTGTCCATATTGCCCAGCCCTACATACTTTTTTGTTTTCTGAGAGAGAGAAGTCTGTCTGGTGTCTTTTATGTATTTTATGCATAATACGTCTGTGCAGTGTCTTTTTCTTATCCCGAGGTTATAATATAACTTCATAACAAACAGCACAGAGCCCGCAGACAGAAATGAGCACAAAATAACAATATGGTGATAATAGCTGTCTGTGATTTGCCAGATTATTCAGGTTTTATCCATTCATACATAAAATCTTGTTGCAAGCTTAGTACAGCCGTGGGGCAGATATTATTGGTCAGTAAGATGGATGTTGGCAAAAGATTGGGAATTGTAATTGTAATAAACCAACATGGCCAGTCAGACCTGTGGTTCACTTTTTGTTTTCCTTGAGACAATTATTTGAAGCATGATTGAAGACTGTAGACAATGATGCACTTCTCTTATGTTTTGCAGGACTGTGAAGGAAGGTTTCCTCTGCTTCATAGTTGGTAAGTGTTTCATTGAAACTGTTCTTTTCCCCATTGTAGTTTCACCACATGTATGAGACTTCAGGAAAAAGGCTTTCTTTGAGGAAAGTCTATATTGTAAAGATTTTATCTCTTAAAACTCAAACTCTTGAGAACTTGGCTGGAGGGAAAAAACAGGGTTAGAGTTAAGAGCGAGTGTGCAGAAAGTCTTCAATGATATATCCATTACATGTACATATCACATTACTTCCAAACCATAGCCTATTATTGTCAAAAAAAAGAACATGTCAAGGTTCTTTTGAATGATATTTTTGCAGTGAACCATGTCCTTACTTTGAATAATGTGTGATTGGGTAGAACAGATAAATCTCTTTTTTATATATATATACTTTATTGCAATGATTAAATATTCATCAATCCAGACAATTGTTGATGATGATTGAAAGTAATTAGGGGTATGATTTTCTTCCTTTTTTTTCTTTAATTATGTTGTTTTCTCAAGCTGCCACTGGTGAGTGAATTGTAAAACCTTACAAAAAGCTTATAATTCAATTAAAAAATAACTGATAATAACTTATTGGAACTAATCCTAAAAATTGAGATGGCTGACAAGCTTCTCTGCATAAACAAACCAAAAAATGATTGTATCATTTGTCCCGAGGTGGGTTACATTGATAATCAAATGGTCTGCATTTAGTTCTCGACTAAAAATAAAACAAAATCAAATAAAAATCTGATACAGAAAAAAAATAAAATCTTATACAGCATGTACATGCACAGGGACAACACATGGATATAGCATTGTGCTATATCTGTTGCAATACATTTATTGTTCTGTACTTTACCTGTTTTAAACAAATAAGCCAATAAATGAACAAATTAAAAGAATGAATCATGGAAAATCACTCCAACATGAAAAAAGACATGAAATAAGGTAGTAGCAGTCCAAATACTTGCGTGCTTAATGTTATATAGCTTTTTATTGTGTGTACGTAATACTGTTATAGACATTTGTAATGCTTTTTACATGTTTGTACCTTTAATGTTATATTTCAACAAGTTGTGTTTAGACCTCAGATCTCACTTTACAAATTATTATCAGAAATAAATAAAATCAGATGATGATGTATTATCAGTGAAGTGTACAAAGACCTAAATCTTAAGAAAGTAAGAAATCACATGGAGCATTTTATGTGCAATGATGGTTGATTAAATTGACTTGTTTATTGATATCATAGATACACATTCAGCATTTTAAATTTCTTCTGTCAGAGCTGGATTGATTTTAAGGCAGCTGATAATTATATTAACGCGAGTCGTTCTTATGGGATAATTTTATGATGGTTTAATATAACTGACAATTCAAGCAATCCTTTCAAATTAGCTGTGTGTATTGAGCAGATTTACTAATCAACACCAGGGAAATGGTGTTTTATTTTGTTTAATTTAATAATCTACTCAAGTGTAATTTTATAGCTGTGAAGTGCACTTATATTATTGCATGTACATGATCATTTGTTTGATTGCACACACACACACGGACATAATGGTTCTTTATGGATATGTACATGCACATGAATCTGGATAACCATTAGAGAGCAATTTGACTGTCAACATCTTCATGCTTGCTTACTGTTCTTAAGTGAACTTGACCTATCACAAGCCTCCTCACACACAAACACACACCTCTTCTTTGAGCTGCCACTGCCCTGACCTTGAACCCAGAGGGGTGAACTGTTCAGGGGAGGATGAAGGTGAGGAAGGCCTGTTTTTGTAGATTATAACAGGGGCTGATTTTCAAGTAAGGAGAAAGAATGAGGGTCCAGACTGCACTACAAAGCTGTTTTTATCACAGGTGATACTGAACAAGATCTGATGTATGGAAATCACATGTAGATGCGCACCGCAGACTGACCTTTGCCCTCTGTGTGTGAGGGTCTGTGACCAGTGGCTGACCCGTAATCCTCTCCTAAATGGTTTGACAATAGAGAGACGTATTGATCTGGTCAGTCTCCTGGCAAAAGGGTCAAGAGCCTGACACACAGCCTGAGTCTGCTTCATGTCTACAGGTAGAGTGGTGTTTAACATGACTGGGGCTCCACCTTTCCACCACCTGTAGGCTACAGTATGTGCGGATCAGGCTTCTGTTTCAATTCCTGGGACAGACGGGCTTCATACGTCTGTTCGCACGTCACTTGCTTCGCTATGTTAATTAGGATTACAATGAGGCTATGTGTAAAAAATTGAAAAAATAACACATTAGAGGTTGTATGACAGGCTCAGGAAATGGCTTCTTTTTCTCTTTAAGACAGCACAAATTGCTTAAAGTAAAGCTTATGCCTGAGAGCTTTGGTAACCTACACCATCTAACCCCCCCTCCCAAAAAAATAACACATGTCTGCGAGCTCCCTCTCAGAGCCCCCAGCTTTCCCCACTGCGCCTGGGCGGCTGCTGTCCTCTGGGCTCACCCAGAGAGGGCTGGCCAGCTCCCACATCTGGCCAGACAGAAGAACAGAGAAAACACGAGGAAATACTCCTGCCGACCACTAGTTCTCCCTCCTGCATACTGAAACCTTCTCTCTCTCTCTCTCTCTCTGTCTTGGATTCTTTTGGAGTGACCAGTGAGAGAGCAACATCTGGAAGGAGCAGCAGTTTTCTTTCCTTGTGTTTTTTCGGGGAGATCTAGGGCCCCGATAATCCGTCTCCCTCCTCATTAAAGGAGCTGAATAAACACAGGCCTCTTCCAGTTGTTCCTATGAATTTCCTCACCAGGCGTCAGGAGACCCAAGCAGGGGCTACTGGATCAAAGCTGCCGGCAGCCCCATGTGTGCCGAGAGTGAGAGTGCGTTCCGGGGTTGGGCCCATTACCTTTCTCCCTGGGAGCCTCGGAGGCCCCTAGGTCACTGGCTGTCAGCTCTTTGGCCCAGGCTCAGCAGAGGAGGAGGAAAAAGGAAAGGAAAGGAGAAGAAAAGATAGGAAAGGAAACGATAGGAAGCGAAAAGAAAAGTTGACTAGACGAGATCAACAGATACTGTATGAGAGAATAGAAGTGAACAGAGGCGTCATTATCTGTATCTGTGCCTGCTCAACAAACAAAGTTGTCTGTCACTGTATCTTTAGTCAGATAGAAGATCAAAGGTGGGTGTGGTTTTTACCATATGTCTTGTCGGACAAATATATATTTTCTAACCTAAATTCATGGATAATGCAATTGTTGTGCTTACAAAGCATCAAGTTGATTTAATATTGGCATATAATTATTGAAATATTTCCATATCCCCAGACTGTACTCCCCACACCCCCTCCCTTAAATGGAGGATATTATGTAAAAGAAAACTGAAATAAATGCCTTAAAGACAGAAAAATTCTGTTCCGCATTGGAAATAGGAACTCTTCACAGCGAAGGCACAAATGGGATTAATATGAAATTACAATGATGCTGCATTTCTTGATGTGATATTGCAGTTCACCATACTAGACTATTATACATATAATTAATATTATAATAGGATTAGAACATTAAAATTAAGCACTTGTGAAAAGTAAAAAGTAGTGCTCTTAACTACAGTTGTTCCGATATCGATAACAGTATGAGAAAATGCTTCAGATTCAGCTTAAAATGCTGTTATTAGTATCGGCAAGTACGCTAGTCTATGCATGATCCAATGCCACATAAATTTTTAACCCTGAAGTGGGATCTTCCTACTTACTACCACCAGTGTCCTGTATGCCTTGATTTCCTCCCAGGATGGAAGTCACGTTCTATGGCATTCATTTTCCTCATGTATTTGTTCATTTTAAAAATAAGAATATTTTTTAAGGTACTGGTTTTGATCGGTACTCAGAATCAGCAGATATGCAAAGTTCAGGTATTGAAATCGGTATCAGGATGGAAAAAATGATATTAGAACATTGCTACTTTTAATGTTACTGCAATACATTTAGGGAATTATTTTTTCCAAAATAAGAATAATAAACTTCAGGTAGAAGAAATATTTCTTTCCATTGCTTTGTTTGTGCTTTCCTGAATAACATATTGGAATTCGGGTGCATCACTATGAGAGAAGATGTCAAGACAAAACATGAGAGGACAGGAGAGAAGTGGATGGAAACAGGCTGCTTGTACATGAAAGAGCGCTGTGAAGTTTTAGAGGTCAGTCAGGTCTACATGTTCGACTTGAATGACCGTACGCACACCTCTTATTTTAAAGTTATTTTGGGGAGAGGTCTTGGTTTCTGTTTTATAAATTCCTTTTTGCAAAACAGAGATGACCTCTTATAACTGTCTGTGTAAGACAGTGAGACTAATGTACAGTGAATTAATTCTAAGGCAGAAAGTTGTGCAAAACAAAACACATTTAAACACCTGTGTAAATGTCTAATCGCAGGTAACAGAACAAACCCATTGTAGTAGTTTACGTGTGTACCACTCTAATGCACTGACCCTGCTGTGACATTAATTTTCTAATTCCCTGCACTTCCTGGCAATCAACTTAGAGGGGCAGTGGTTCGCTGGAAAAGTTTGCAGTGGAGGCAATTAAAGGCAGGAATCTAAGCAGTAGCAGCAACAACTGCTGCAGCAAAATCAACGGAGGCAGGAGAGGATGATGCCCTGTGCTGTAATTGTTACTCACTTACTCAGAAAGATGATAAAATTGATCAAATAGCAAAAAATCACCAATATTAAATGGTCATGTAATTAACTTACCTGGCTACTACCTCCATGATGCAGGGTGCAGATGTGGTTGGAAATGACCAGAGTGTTTGTGTTTGTATGTGTGCAGTGTGTGTGTGTGTGTGTGTGTGTGCGCGCGTGTGTGTGTGTGTGTGTGTGTGTGTGTGTGTACAAATCGCCCTGTGGTCGTCATCAGGCTCCCATCAGCCCCTCCATTAGTTACTGAGCTGTGGGTCCGTGCTGGAGCTTACCTGCCCTGAATACAGATTAGGAGAGGAGAGTATGGGCAGCAAGCACAATGAAGACAAACACACATGCACGCACACACTCACAAAAGATGGCATTAACATATTATCTACTTGGACATACAGTGACATATTTTGACACACAGTCATAATCAAAGTAATTGCATTTTACACACCTAAGTGACTGAAATGTTGCATCATATATGCGTGGAATACAGTAATAGTAAAATCATTAAAAACATTTCCGTACATTTCCTCTGGCTGATAAAAGCATACATGTCTGATTACCGCCTATCACTGGACACTGACACACCGACCCCCGTGGAGAGCACTTCATCTGGTGCAGGCAGATCATAGCTTACACATTTTGAAATAACGTCACACACAGTAGAGTACACACACACTGGCAGCCCAGCACAAAGGCAAATATGGTCGCATACTTCTCGTCTCCTTCTGGAGC
>JAJHUR010074721.1:0-13408 GCA_027495735.1 Lutjanus campechanus
AAGCTTCTGCGGCTGTTTCTCTGCTAACACCTGATGACGTCTTGCTAGGTGAGCTCGTAAGTTAGTCGTGTTCCCACAATATTTCACAGGAGCGAGGCAAATCTTGCAGACGGCGTTGTCCTTATCAAACTCGTTTTTACTGCTTTTAAGTTGGAAGCCAAAGTACTTCCAAACGTCAGCTTTGTACTATGGAGGCGTTATTTTGTTAGCCATGTTGTTTGGGATTTGAGTCAGTCCGCTTCTGCCACTGTGACTGCCTCTACTACAGAAATGGCGCTGCGCCGCAGAGCAAAGTGGCTCTACGGCGCCATCTACCAGAGTGGGGGGTGCAGAAGTGGCAACATTTTTTCCCTAAAAAATCGATATTAGGAGCTGAAAAATCGATATTATATTGGGCGGCCGAATATCGCGATATATCGCCAAATCGATTTTTTTTCACACCCCTACAAAATACTGAGTGATGTTTAGAAATAATGAAGACCACAGACATCAGTCAGTCTCATTCCTGTCCTCTGTCCTCCTCCCTCTGATGCTGATGTAATTAACAGTTTGACAAATTTTAACATATGTGACAAACTGAGGTAAACAGTTTGACAACATACAGACAGCTTTGGTTTTAGTTTGTTTCAGTGTGCTCTTAGCTGAGCTAATAAATTACACCAAACCTTAAAAAGTACAGATAAAAGGATCAATAACATTGGAGCTTATCAATACTCCGGCACCCTCTGGTGGATGTATTGCTTAACATACATGAAAAATGTAACGGATGAAAGTATGTGGGCAGTGATGGTTACATTATTTAAATTTGACGTGTCTGTTGTAAGTAAAAGGAACATAAATGAGGCTTCAGAGTGTCGTTTTATTGTGACCAGTCTAAGAAACACCTGTGCAGTAATCCTGCTGTTTAATCAGCATCTCTTTATGCCACAACTGTCAGGTTGATGTCAAACCTTTTAAACTGTTTTCTAATTAGAAGATTTGTGCCAACATTTGCACTGCAGAAATATAAAATATCGACATTTGGTCTGTTATCAAGTCCTAAAACTGTCCTAAATGTTTTGGAAAATAATAATAAATAATAATAAATTCACTTTTCTAGAATCAAGTCACTTTTTCTTGCCTGTTGGTTTATTTATAAATATATAAGATATATATAATCTGAGATCTGTCAGAACAAATTGGTGTTTTCTCAAACCTTTCAGGAAAAAGATGTCGTCGAGTCGCAAGCATCATCTGAAGGTAAAAGATTCCTTCCAGTGTTTTACAGTTTACTTTTGCTGGTTAGAGTTAAATAAATACAAATGTTCATTGTGCATCAGTGTGTAATGTTGTGTGGCTGATGTGTGGCAGAGCTTGATGCTGTCCATCGCCAAAGGTTTACTGGAGGAGGAGGAGAGGGAGGCAGAGCGGGAGAGGACGAGGTACATGGCTGAGGCCTGTCCTCCTGTGTCCATGCCCAGGAGCATGCAGGAACTGCAGGTATGTCCTCTGCTGCACCGTCAGTTCCTAGTTCACTGTGATACAAGTTTTATTTTAGATTTAGTTGGTGTTGAGATGAATTATTTTGGGTCCACTGTGAATCATTTTGTGACATGTTGCTGGTGTTTTGTGTTCAGGAGCTGTGCAGAGAGATTCACCACAACATCGACAAGATCGACGAGGAGCGATACGACCTGGAGATGAAAGTCAATAAATCCAACAAGGAGGTAGATTTTTATAAAACTATTTAACATCTAAACCCCTGCAGAACCTTCAGTGGGGCCGTCACTATAAACTCACGCTGTGCTCTTAAACGTGATTCAAACTCACATAACTTTATTTTAACATCTGGAGGTTCCAGAGTTTCCAGATAATAATTATACACTGTGTTTGAAAATTGATAAAATGTGTATGAAATCTTAACTGGTCTTAAATTTTGGAATTTAAAAAGAAGATCAACAGCAATGTTTAGTATCCATTGTTAATATTTTTGCTGTGTTCTAAACTTTCCTGATGACTTCCCATCAAACTTTTTGTAGCATGCTCAAGCCGCTTGTTGTAAATTCAGACTTCTCTGCTTTGTCTCCATTTTCCAGATCGACGACCTGAAGATCAAAGTTCAGGACCTGATGGGTAAATTCAAGAAGCCCGTCCTGAAGAAAGTGCGTATGTCCGCCGACGCCATGCTGAAGGCTCTGCTGGGCTCCAAACACACTGTCAACCTGGACCTGAGGGCCAACCTGAAGCAGGTCAAGAAGGAGGTGAAAGAGGAGGTGAGGAACCAGCAAACCTTATTCATGCTGATGTTTTATAAACCTGTTTAGAGCGACACACCTTTCTTGACAGAAGTAGCTGGCAAATGTTATTAGTTCGCAGGCATGAAGGCCTGTGGATTAAGTGTAGCCTAAAATGATAAACATCCACTGAAGACCTGAAAACATGAGATCTTTGTGCAGCAGTGAAGAAACTTTAACCTTCCTCAAATTAATACATGAAACTAACAGAAATGTCATTTTCCATCCTGTTTTTTTAATGATGTTATCTCATTTTGTCCTTTTCTTCAGTGGTATAGTGCAGAGGTTTGGACTCGAGTCACATGACTTCAGCTTAACTCAGATTTGAGTCACAGATTTGATGACTTTAGACTCGACTTGACAAAATCAAAAAACACCTTTGGACTTTAACACCAATGACTCAAGACTTCCCTTTATTTGATATGCCTTCCCCCATTTCACAAGTGTGCCACAAATCAGTTCCCTTCATTTCCTGAAGTATCTGTTAGTGCTGTTCTTTCCCAGCAAGTCACCACATCCCACAATAACCCAGATCCACTGTGGTCAAATCAAACTGACAATTTGCTGGAGAGCTCCCATTAAGAGCTAATGTTGTTACTGAGCTTCAGTTGGGGAAAAGTGATACCAAAGATTATTTTGTTCACATACAAAAATTATGGTCTAATACAAAAAATGAATTGCAGTATGCAAAACATGCAGGTTGAAAATTACAGACAGCAGCACAACAACTTTTAACTTTGTTTGACGTTTGAATTTGACAAAGGTAAACTAATATACATAGTTAGCAAGCTAATAGTTAGGTAACATTAGCTTAACAGCTAAGTAACTTTGTAAATCAATGAGGCTGGAAGCTCACTATTACAATATGACTTGTTTAAACTCAGAGTTTATGGCTTAGGACTTGACTTGGCACTTGAGACTTTCGTATAACTGCGCCTGACTGGAGAATTAGTGCAATCAACAGTGGTGGATGGAAACATCCTAATTAGATGATTAGAAAACTAAGGTTTTAAAAACCTAAGACCCTCTTAATGTCATACAGGCTGGATTCATTTGCCTCGCCCTTCTTTTTTTGGCAGGAAAAATCGTATTTTGTCTCTCTCTCTACATATTGTAGAGTGGTAGACATAATATAAACCTGTTTAATACCTTTAACCCTAATTTATTCTGAAGCAAATATGCTACAAAGAAAGTCCTCCGTAATCTTTTTTTTAATATAATATACATTTATGTGTATGTACCTCAGCAGAGCTCTGATTTTTGCTCATCTTGGTGTTTCAGGATAAAGAACTGCGTGACGTTGGTGACTGGCGTAAAAACATTGAAGACAAAGCCGGCATGGACGGGAGGAAGAAGATGTTTGAGGCCGAGGCTTAAATCTGTTTCTTATCTGCCAAAAATAATCTGCATCTGCTCTAACAAACCTGCAGTTTTAGATTCTGTTTTTCAGTGACTGGTTCAACCAGAAAACCGTTTAGTTTGCACAAGTGATTTTTTTTAATTACCCTGTAAGCTGCAGAAACTTTGACGGAATAAACAAGCAACACCTGCTGAAGGAGCCATTTTGTCTCGCCTACTTGGATTTAGACTGATTTGCTGTAAAAAAAAAATGTATCAAAACAACATCTGAAATACCACAGGTTTTAACAGATTATGAGAGAAAATGTCCTCAGATGTCTTGTTTTGTCCAAAACACAAAGATAGTTATTTTACTATCACAGAGAACTAAAGAAACCAGAAAATATTCACATTTGAGATGCTGAAATCAGAGAAATTGGACATTTTTATTAAAAATTACGCAAAGTGATTAATCGATTATCAAACTTTTTGTCGATTAATTTAATCGTTGCAGCTCTATGCATAATTAAACTGTGAGTGTTAACGAGGAGAACAGAGAGGTTCATCAGGTGGAAGGAAATTAATGGATGGATCTTCTCTTTAGCTTGTAGAAACGTTAAAAAGCCATGAACATAATTCAACACTAAACTACAGACTGAGTCTTGTTTCTTGTGGTTGTTGCTGTTTTATGACGTGTAAATCTTCTGATGGTGTCAGACACACTGACCGAAGCTTAAAACTTCCAGCAAGAGGTGTCATCTTCAACACATCGCTGATGGAGACGCAGGTGTAACTTTATGGTGGAAATATGACCGCGAAGAATCTGTCTCCTTAAATTAACTCTGTTCAGTATATTTATCTACTCACTTTTAGTAAACAGATCTGAGGTAAGTGTCTTTTATTAAATCATTTATTGTTTTAATATGTTGTTTTGGTTGATTTTAAGCTTTTTTTCTTATGTGTTTATGTGGTAACACTTTACTTTAACTCCCACTATAAGTAGAGAAGCATTTCATTAATGGGCTAACATGCTACACTGTGGTAAGCACATATACACTGAGTGTTTATTTATGTATTTGTCAACAACAACTCCTGTGGATGCCCATAAATAGAGGATGGTTTACAAACACAGAGTAAATGGGAATATAATAAAACACAGCTGTAATAGTATAAAACATGTTGGAGAAGTTCTGATTGTTGGCGAAAACTGTTATTAATAAACAAATATCCTCATGTCTGCATACAGCTACATTACAGTGCATTATAAACCCTGTATTAAACTTTTATACACTGCTTGTAATGCTGAATAGGAGGGTTAAAATAAACAGTTGCCATTTCGGTTTTTGGGCTTCATCAAACTAATTAAATTAATTGAGATTACATTGATAAGTCTGTTTTGCATTACAGTTTTCTTTTTACATTTCAGGTAGCTGAAAGAGTCACAGGGCTGCAACAACACACGGTGAGTTCAACTTCCTTTTTATTAAAGGCACAATCTGTAATCCATGAGAAGAGCTGTGATTAAAAAGAAAAGAGGATGGCATGTGGGAAATGTTAAATAAAAATATGCAGTTGTTCACAGTGTGAAGTGGCTCTGCAGTGTGCCAAAATGACGATCAAAGACGTGCAGAAAAAATGCTCATTAATGTGACACATTGAGTTACATAACAGTGGATATAGTTGGAAACATTGTCAGTAAACTTTTCACTGTTATGTGAAAGGAACAGTTCACCCAAAACTGAACATTTAGTCATTGTTTACTCACCCTCATGTCGATTGAAGGTTTAGTTTTTTAGTCCATAAAATACTGCTGGAGGACAGTGTTGCAGAATCTCACAAGCAATTAAAGTGTATGGTGACCAGTTTTCAAGCATAAAAAAAGAACCGAAAAACCCATAAAATGCCTCCATGCTGCTCGTCTGGTGTAATCCAAGTCTTATAAAGCCCCGACATGCCAAGTTGACTTGAAAGACGGTTTTAGCCTGAATCTTCACTGTAGATCCTCAGCTTGGAGTCACGTTCTTGTGCACGTGCACACCAAATGAACTGGGTGTGTGTGGTGTGATGGTGTGTATGGAGGCATTTATTTATTTCTGTTTAGTTTTTTTTACATTTGAAAACTGGTCACCACTCACTTTGATTGTTTGGGAGATTCTGCAGTTTGCAGGACTTTCCTGTGAAACTCCAGCAGTGTTCTAAAAAAATTAAATCTGACCTTCACATTATGAAGGTCATAATAACGTTATTATTCTCATTTTCAGTGGAAAACATAGTAAAATGATTGTAGTGTGATTCTTGCAGGGATCTGTACTGTATTCTTCAGTCTGTAGAATATGACAGTATTTGATTTAAAATTATATTTTTTACACTTGTTTTGACTTTAACAAATGTTGCGCCTCATGCAGTTTGAAAGTTGAAGTAAATTTGAAGTACATTTGAAGAAAATTTTGATGAACTGTTCAGCACTAGAATAAAACTGGTGGAAACTGTCATCAGTGAAAAGCTGTAAACCCAATTATAAAATACAGTTTTAACTAAATTGACATATAAATTATATAAAAATAACTGGTTTAAGTGTATTAATTAGTCTTCGCTGTGTAGTGACACATACTTCATGCAGCAGCATGTCAGCCAGTGTTTCCCTGCTATATATATATCAGATGTCTAAATGATTTCCGTCTATATATAAATTAACTGTTGATTACAAAATGCCTCTGTGGTTTAATCACTTTCCTGCATTCTGTCCATCAGAAGCTCGGTGGCACAAGATAATACAGATAACAATCTTAAAGGGCGGGTTATTTATAATGAGGCGAGCCGAGGAAGGGGGCAGATGACACTGTACTGTATTTCATGACCTTGCCAGCTCATTGGTTTGACCAGTAATCCACTTCCATAAAGAGAAAGTGCAGGATTTAGAGGGCTATCAGAGATTGCAATATATACCTTCTTAACACTTCGTCTGCCTGGGACTCGGTCTGTGTCTCTGTGACTCTAACAAGCTGAAAACTCTGCTCGGGTAAAGTAAGAACTCTTTTTCTGCCAGTCTGACCCTGTTTTGGTCTAAAAGGATGGAATATTTTGGTTGTTTGCATGAACATTCTTTGCATGACGGCAGTTAGATACTTCGTCTTGTCTGCATAGTTGTTTGTTTGGATAAAAGTTTGTCAGGGGAAGATTGTAGAAAATGTGTAAATCTTTCGTGTCCTTTGAGCTTTTGGAGAATATCTGACATGTATTTGCCTCATCAAGAGACTGTGTAGAGTGTGAGTGGTTGGTGTTGGCATTAGACCAAGTTTTTTTTTAGCCAAGTGTCAGTTACTTTGATCATTTTGAAGTGACGATAAAATGCCAAAGGTTCATGGTTGTTTGGGTTTTTGGGAAATCTTTAATCAGAATTGAGCATTGTAACAGTTTACACACTTTATAGTTGGCATTAGATTACTTTGAGAAACTTTTGGTGTCACATAAGATGAAATTATGCAGAAAGTTTCTTGTTTCCATCCTGTTTCTTTCTTATTCATGTGTCCTGAGTGGGTTTTTCTGGATTTCTAACGTTAAAACAAATAGTTTTTGATACCTTTTTTCGAAATGCTTGGACATGTGCTTGGTCTGCTGCAGTGGCAAAGCGATGATGTATGATCTGGTGATGTGGCACGCTGAAAGACAACACCACTACAAGGCATGAATTTGAAAATTGATCCAACAGTGTTTATCCTCCTGTCAGCACCGTGGGGTTCGGAGGAAGACCTGGTCTAATCTGCTGCGGCTGCCAACCTCCGTCTCTGTCTTCACTTTACACCTCGCTTTAATCCCCACACACCAAATTTAGCCTGTTTTCCTCACAAGAGTTCAAATGTTAAAGGTTTAGTTTGTTTTTTCCGAATCAAGATTCCTATAATAGAGGAGCTTTTACAGCAGATTTTGTTTGGGTTTTTGGCCCTACTTTTTTAGTTTCTGTAATTTTACAGTCCTGAACAGCTAATTTTCTATTAGATCTCCTTTTTTATAAGGAAATAAATACTTTAACACATACATTAGAACCTGATCTAAACCTCAGTGTCTGTCTTCACTTTTCACTCCAGTTTAATTCACAGTCACCAAGTCTAGAAATGTTTTAATGCTTAAGAGACAATAAAGTTTATTTTAAAACTAGATTTCTACAATAATGGAGCTTTTAAGACAGATTTTGTTTTAATTTTCAGTCATCTTATGATCCTGAACAACAAGTTTTATTTAAAATATAGTTTTCATCTTTAGATGCTCCTTTTTGTGTTGGATTTAAAAGCCATTGTATTTTCTTGTCTGTGGTTTTCTCAGTCAGAAGCAGTTGTGCTGGACATGCATCTGAGGTCAGCCTGACAGCGAGTTATTTTTGCGATATGCTGTAACATCTTGTCTATCCGTGGGATGTTCTGTGGTGTTGAGTTACTGCAAACTCTTCCACCCTTCCTCCAGAGACAATCTCCTATCCATAACATTCACACACACTTACTTAAGACAGAAATCAGGGCCCAAATTTAACCCTGCAGATATTATTCCATCTCCAGAGCAACATGTTGTTACGTCCTCTGGGTTTCAAGTGTCCTAAAATACATTGTCAGCCCTGGAGATACCCCACTCCGCCTATTATTGGTTTACAGATGACGGCCATTTGTTCGCAGGCCAGCTATGTGTTTAAGGACGCCTGCAGTGGTTGTCAGACGTCTTTTCTTTCAAGACAAGCCTGCTGTCATTTTTTTTTCTCTCCATAATGAAGACGTTAGGAACAGCTGTGGCTCCAGGAATAGAGTCTTAATCCACTGCTCTGTCACAGCTCCTAAACAACAGGTCAGGCAGCGACTATCTGGCCTCCGAGTACCTCTGGAAGAGGCCTCAGAGTCCTCCAGTTGGGTTCTAGAAGGGCTGTTTACCCAGTTTATCAATTCATACTGAAAGTAGTGGTGGAAAGTAACTAAGTACATTTTCTTAAGTACTGTACTTGAGTTTTTCCATTTTATTCTACTTTGTTCCTCCACTGCATTTCAAAAGAAATTATTATACTTTTTACTCCACTACATTTATCTGACAACTGTAATCACTGGTTACTTTTTAGATTAAGATTATATTAAAAAAAAACATACAACAACATACAAATACAATCCATTAAAGGAACCAGTGGTTCTTTCATTCACTTTCATTTCACTTTTCCCCTCAAAAATATTAGAGGTAATATTTTTAAAAAGTTACATAAATCTGTGAACTAGGGCTGTCCAGAATATCATTTTTGGGGCGTTAAGCTTTAAGCCGTTGCCTGCGCAGGGAAGGTTGAGCTCATCACAACCCTGTGACCATGTTAGTGCACACAGAGCAGATATGCTCCCTCGAGAGGATGCTTTTCCACTCACAGATAATGTTCTTTGCACTGATATCATATGTACGCTCCTGGTTTTTATGTGCGTGGGTTTTTAGACTAATTAAATGCCATAGAGGGGCTCCATTTCTTGCT
The DNA here is from genome assembly GCA_027495735.1 of Lutjanus campechanus. Classification (NCBI taxonomy): domain Eukaryota; kingdom Metazoa; phylum Chordata; class Actinopteri; order Lutjaniformes; family Lutjanidae; genus Lutjanus; species Lutjanus campechanus. Next base: position 9,100 of record JAJHUR010074721.1, read on the forward strand.
CTATAAGCACAGCATTCAAATATTGATTGGACATTAATTACCAGGCCAACGGTAGAAGCTTTGTAGGATTCAGGCCAGCCCTAATCTCAGAACTTTCTCTTTTCTTCTCTCCTCTCCAATATATCATCTCATGAACCCTAAGATTTATCTGGTGACTATTTGGAGGGGCTTAACTAGCTAACTGTACATAAAGAAGTTAAAACTAGCTTTAACCTAAACAGCTACAGCAATAAAATGCTGCTGACGCATCCATGCATCAGTGCTATCAATCTAACAGTGTCACTTGGGACATTTTACTTAAAAATGAGTACTTTTACTTTGATACTTAAACGTACAACTAGTAGTTGTTTGCTATACAAAGACACATCTACAAAATGTATCAGAGATGGGGAGTCAAAACCAGTAAAATGAATCATTTTTTAATATGAATATGTAAGAATTCTAGTTTAAAACATTAAAAAAATACCTGAAATTATCAACAGAATGTGAAGAAATAAGAGTTTTGAAATTATGTCAAAGATCTTTATGTCCTGTGTTGCAGAGATATCTTCTTAAGTTAGCATGCTAACCAGCTAGCCTCGGCTCATCCTGTCTTGTGATAGCAATTGGTACCTCAAAAGGTGATAGTGAGTCACTGAAGCGTCCAGTCTGCCCTCAGTCCAGCAACATTGAGGTGGTTTTCTTGCTGGATTCAGATTCAGATCAGGCCTGCAGAGGTGGGTGCTGACTGATATCTGACCTCCCTCTCGCTCCTGTTGCACCCATTGTCATCCCAGAGTCAGAGTTCTGGTCAGAGCTGCTGCAAATGACCTCGGCTCTGTAATCCCTGTCGTCAAACTAGCCTCCGTCGGTCTCTGAAGCCGTGTTCGGCTCTGATCCAGCCATGTTCACCAGGAGGCTGCTGAGCTTGGTTCCATTGCCTGGCTCCAGTTTTTGTGCCCATAAAGGCGCTGACCCAGGCATGAGAACCTCCTCCTCCTGACTCTCCCAAAGCTCCTGTGGTATTGGTGAACCACTAGCTGTACGTCTGACTATCTAACAAGCCAATGGTAGCTACTGTTAGCAGCAGTTAGCCGGTGATATGCTGCCCCCTATTTGTTTGTTTGTTTGAATTGTGCCATGTGTCACACATATGATGTTTGTCAGTTCAAAAGATAATCCTTCAAGTCAAGACTGTAGCAGTTTCTCGTAAAACTGTTGAAGTATCAGACTGTGAAGATACGTGATTAGAAAAACTACACACCCAGACGTCGCATAAAAGAAGTCATGATTTTTTCCCTGCAAAGCCAATGTTAGCCGCTGAAGCTGTAATGCCTGTGTGTTTGTTGTGACACAGCAGGGGATCTTACTCGTTCTTTCTCTTCAGAGCTGATAAAACGAGCAGGAGTCGCTGGATAAAACACTTCTGGGAAGATAATGTTACAAGGGGCAGCAAGTGTGATGATATATATGTTGTGGGAGACAAGTTCACTAAGCAGTTTCACACAAAACTAAAGTAAACTAAACTACAACAAACTGAGACTTTCTATCTCTTGAAATTGAAATATGAAATTTGTGGCACAGTTCAAACTGAATCAAAATAATTTGTTTCTTGCCATAGACTACAGTTAATATTTTTTGTCAAAGGAGTGTGACTTAACCTCTCTATAATGTCAAAAATATTATTATATTAATAATCGAGAGAGTGAAAAAAGAGACGTAGTTAAACACCAGAAATCAAGATCGTTTGATGGACTGCTGAGATACCAGCATTTAGCATGTTTATATGCTTATCCTAATGTAGCACATTACCTTGTTAGCATGTTGCATGCCAACTTAGCATACTATCATCTTGATTTCATTGTGCTAGAATTGTTACTGACATTGAGCATATTAGCATGCTAGTGTTAGCATATAGTGTTAGCATTAGACTCAAAGAAATGCTGAGGCAGTCAGTTACTTCTAGAGGTGTCATGTCATGAAGTGAAGTTTTGGTCAGGTGTAAAATCTGATTTACAGTAAATGGCCATGGATGTATTAAACACAGGATACTGGATGCAAAGATGGCATCTGCTCAGTCCAGTGAGACTTGCTCAATTAGTGCATGCCAAAAAAGTTTTCTAGCTTTGGAGTTTACTTCCGCAGCAGCCCTCTGAGCGCAGTAGTCTTTCTCCCGTTGACCCAGCCTGTGACTTCATGCTCGGTCTGTTGGTGATGTCACAGGTTTTTAAATCTCTTTTCTCTGTCCTGGGGAAGATTATTTAAAAAAATCTCAAAATTTAATGATAGAAAGAGTCATAATTGACACTGGTGATTCGAGGATGAGTGAGAAAATACAGCATATGAATTTAGTGTGTTACACTAACATGCAAAATTTAGCATATGTAACACAATAGCTTATTAGCTTTAGCCTACAAGCTCTTAGTAGTGTTAGAGGTTTCTTGTCATGAAGTATAAATTCTGACCTGCTGGCGGCGCTAAAGGAACAGTCAAGGGATCACTAAGTTCAGAGACAAATGTCTGAACCAGATTTCCATCCATCCAATAGTTGTTGAGATATTTAAAGCAACTACAAGGAGTTTTTAACTAGTTATGAAACAGTCTCAATTTAATACTGATGCCACTATATGACCTATAAGCAAACAAGACCATCTGCTATTTCTATATAGTTGTTCTTAATCCCTGCCACCGTGTTGGATTCTCCTTGAGCCCGTTTACATTTTCAGGCAAAGTTACATTGACTGGTTCGAGAGCCAGTTGAAAAAAAGCAGGAGATTTTTATTTAGATCATTTTATTTTTGACATTAGGTTTTGTGGTTATTACGGTGGAGAAACTACCACTTTTGTTCACAAGGGGCTCCAAAATCGACAAAATATGAAAGTTCCATGCAGTAGCTTTGACTGCACCATAGTGTTGGACGACCATCCCCAGAGCCATGCTGCTAAAAATAGTGGTCTGTTCCTGTAAGGCATTAACACGGCCTGGGTTACAAAGTTGAGTTCCATGAAATTTCTTGGAATTAACATGATGTCTTAAGATAGAATTATCTGGAGCCAAACATGAAATGTGAGATAGGTGAGTTTCTACTGCTGGCAGAAATTTAGGAGGAGGAGACGTGGCTTCAAACTCGAAAATGTTTGACAGAGAAACTGAACAGCTGAAAGAAAAGATGTCAAACTTAATTTTGACTTTTACACTCGTAGCTTTTTGTCGATTTGAGTGTCAGACACAGACTTTATCAAGTATTTCAGATATTGCCAGATGCCAGATTCACCTTTGTCCTCTCATAGAAAGAATACTTAAAGCAGAGGAATGCTTATGTTGTTAATGGTTAGGAGGAAAATAAGTGCCGTTTTTCTTTTTCCTTTCATTATCAATGTTATTTTTGCACATATATGCCTGTAGTGAAACTGAGAAGGTCACAGAGAGAGAATCTTTTTAGACCATAAAAAGTTGGATATGAATTGTTTGGTATGAATTGATGCCTGGAGATTACACTTCATAAGTACACAAAAGAATAAAAATAGACCTGTGTTAATAACAAGTAAAAGTACCAGAGAGGGAGTCATATGTAAGTTCTGTGTGTCACGCTTGTAGAAATTTATCAACTGTCTAAAATGCTCCAGAAATGTTCATGTTTTGTCATACATCAAAAGGTAGAAATGTAATTTTAATGCAGTCTTTTATTTTGTTTTGTTTTCTTAACCAGGTAAAGCCAGGATCCTGCAGCAAAGATGGCCGATGAGTGAGTTGACAGTTTGACATGTATCGATGTACAGTTTATTTTACTGTTTATTTTTGTCAGATAGAATGTCTCATGACATATACTTAACAACAGATTTCAACATTTGGTGGAAATTTTGGCCGATTGGTCGAGGGTCAAAAAGTGGATTTTAGTGCAGATCAAGGAACCTTTTAAGGGACAAAATATATTTTTGGATACTTTGTATCTTCTCATTAACTGCAGCACTCAGTTGAACAATAAACATCTGGCACACCTTTTTATGTATAAACAATTTCTAAAGATTTTTATATTATTGAAATAATTCTAGAAGATTGGTGGTTGCATGCTCTCTTTGAGTGTTTTTTTTTTTCATGACCATTTTAGTGTCAGTATGATGATATCTACTGCGACAAAATCATATAGTCAGAAAGGAAAAGAATCCCATATTTAAGGCGATATTCCACCGCAGCATAATAATCCACTCAATATGTCCTCACCTCTATGCTGATGTGAGGATGGGTGAAGATCTTCAGTTCACAAAACAATCCTGGAGTTTCAGCAGAAAACTGGGTTGCAGCTAATGGCAGTGAATGGCAACCACGGAT